>MEIZ01000175.1:108409-127224 GCA_001723225.1 Globodera ellingtonae | reverse complement strand
TGCTGGGAAAAACCCCGACCCCCGACTTTTTTAGTCGGGGACGAAAACCCCGACCTCGACTTTTCCCGCCCCCGAGGGGTCGAGGGGGAACCCTACTTTGGGTGTTCTCTTTAGGGGGTGTGGCGAGGAAAACGAGCTGTTTTGATTCGGCATTTTGTAAAAATTGGTTCAATCAAATTTTAAGGAGTCTGAAGCAAATTGGCGAGTTGCCACACGGGGACGTCATTTGTGCTGTTATAATTGCACAGAATGGCCGTCACGTGTTTACCGGTGGCAAAGGCACCGTTAAAATGTGGGACATCGGTGAACGCCTTGGCCTTGTTGCCTCATCGACAGCCGCTGGAGGAACCAACGGCGGACGAGTGGGCAGCAGCGGCTCTCAGCCGTGGAGCCCCGTGAACACGTTCACTTGCCTGAAGGATAGTTACATCCGTTCCTGCAAGCTTTTCCCAGACGCGTCAACGTTGATTGTTGGCGGGGAGACGCGCACAATTTGTGTGTGGGATTTGAACAGCGAAAAGGTTAGAGGAGAGTACATTCAAGCTAGCGATCGGACCGATCGAGACTTTCGATCCGAATCTTGTTCGACAAACTTTTATCGAGATTTTTCAATGATCTCGAATGAATCTCGATTGTTTAATTTTTTGTTTTTTAAGATTTTACCAGTTTTGATTTCGAGATTCTCAAATCGAAGTCTTGGTCGACAAATTTTTACCGAGATTTTTCAATGATCTCGAATGAATCTCGATTGTTTAATTTTTTGTTTTTTAAGATTTTACCAGTTTTGATTTCGAGATTCTCAAATCGAAGTCTTGGTCGACAAATTTTTACCGAGATTTTTCAATGATCTCGAATGAATCTCGATTGTTTAATTTTTTGTTTTTTAAGATTTTACCAGTTTTGATTTCGAGATTCTCAAATCGAAGTCTTGGTCGACAAATTTTTACCGAGATTTTTCAATGATCTCGAACGAATCTCGATCGTTTAACAAGATTTTATCAGTTTTGAGATTTTTRGAGATTCTTGATTCTCGATCAGTACTGAAGTACGAATTCTAATTCAAGTGAGAAGACTCATTCACCGCTTTTTTCTTCTGTTTGAAGGTGAAGACAACGCTCGACTGCGAAGCGGAGGCATGTTACGCCCTGGCGATCACGCCCGACTGTCGCCTGTGCTTTTCCTGCTGCTCGAACGGTTCCGTTGGCATTTGGGACTTGCAAAATGAGCTAAAAATTGGCCAACTCGATGGGCACACCGACGGTGTGAGCTGTATGGATCTTAGCGCCGACGGCGCTCGCTTGTGGACCGGTGGGCTGGACAGCTCAGTCCGGTGTTGGGATATTGGAGAGCGGGCTGAGCTGAACAAGTACATCTTGGAGAGTCAGGTGAATCGGTGCGACAGGCAGCCGTAACCAGGGAATATTTTGGGAGGGGAAATGGTAGTCATCTGGGTGCACTAGCACTCAGATGGAGTTCCCATTTGAACCAGGGAGCTCAGATTACCATCGAGCAAAAAATGGCAAACGGCTTCTAAGAAATGCCAGAGCTCCCGTCTGAACCAGGAAACTCAGATTACCTTCGAGAAAAAATGGCAAACGGCTTCTATGAAATGCCATTGTAGTGGAACCAAGAGGTCCGAAAAATGGCATGGTAATGGCACCCTGTTTTATTTTAGGGGGTACATTAGGGTCCCTCCTATTGTTTTTTTCTAAATTTTATTTGGAGGGGGGAGGGGAGGGTTTGGTCAAGGCTCTGCAACAGGCATATCACTTCACTATCATATGGTTTTGCTTTCATTTTCAGATTTTCTCTTTGGGTTGCAGTCCCACCAACGATTGGGTGGCGGTTGGACTCGAAAACAACAATGTGGAGGTGTGTGACGACGACCTTTTCCATTTTTTTTTGTTGAAGCGCGGAAATGTTAAGGTTTTGCATATGAACAATCGTCAGCAGCAGGAGAAGTACGTGCTTTATGGCCACAAAAATTGTGTGGTCTCCTTAAAAGTCGCGCACAGCGGAAAGGTAAAAGCATTTTGCTTGGGGCATAAGGGAGGCGCGAGTATGGGGATTAGTAGGGATGCTCGAGATTTGAAATCACCGAGACTCGAGACCGAGAAATGACCCCGAGAATCCAGGAACCGAGGAACTTCTCGACTCGAGAATCGAGACTCTCGAGCATCCCTATGGATTAGTCACTTCCTCCTCGTTAAGCAGTTCTTATGGAATGGAAGCCTATTTTGAAGCTAATTTAAAAAATTTTTTTTGTAAAGTCTCGTGGTTTTCTAGACTTGCCATAATACCATATTTTAGAACTTTGTGAAAAACTCTCACTTTTTAAGGGTTTTTGATTGCAAATCTCTTAACAAATTGAGTTAAAAAAAAAATCAAAATTTTCTCGGCGGCGCTTATCGGCACCGCTGACCCCCTCCCCAGAAGTGATGCAGCAGAAAAAAATGTGTTTCTTTTGAAAATACCTTAAGAAAACTGCCATAAAAAAATGCCATATTTTCCAAAGTGATCTGGCATTCTTGGCCCACCCACCCCGCCGAGTGGCCTCCCGACCCGCCGGGCGCCCTTCCGAAAACTCAATTATTAAAATAATTCAAATTCAGTGGTTTGTCTCCACTGGCAAAGACAGCGTGGTGAATTGTTGGTGGTCGCCGTACGGTTACCCGTTGCTGGAGAGCAAAGAGAGCGGTTCTGTGCTTTCCTGCGACATTTCGAGCGACGACCGTTTCCTTCTGACCGGCTCGGGCGACAAAAAGGCAACTCTCTACGAATTGAGCTTTTGAGGTGAGGGACGGACATTTTTGTCGGATTTAAACGTGGACCGTACAATTCAATTTGGTTTTTTTCTTTGTCGGTAAATGTTAATTAATGCATTCAAAAGTGACCATACAATTCAATTTGGCTTTTTTCTTTGTCGGTAAATGTTAATTAATGCATTCAAAAGTGACCATACAATTCAATTTGGCTTTTTTCTTTGTCGGTAAATGTTAAATAAATGCNTAAATGTTAAATAAATGCATTCAAAAGTACCGACCGTACAATTCGATTTGGCATTTTTCTTTGTCGGTAAATGTTAATTAATGCATTCAAAAGTGCCCATACAATTRAATTTGGCATTATTCTTTGRCGGTAAATGTTAATAATSCAAAAAGTGACCATACAATTCAATTTGGCATTATTCTTTGTCAGTAAATGTTAATAAATCGTATTTAACCACCTCGCTCACTTTGTCTTTCAAACCTAACCAAATCAAACTTTTTCGATACCATTCGAAAGTAGAAGCATTCAGAAGCAAAATTAAACTGTTGGGCAATTCTCAAAAAAAGTTGTAGCCTCCCCATGCCTTTGATCATTTCACCAAGCAGAGCTTAAAATGTTGACTAATTTTACTTCAAAAATCAAATATCAAGAACAAATTTATTTGATTTGCGGGTCGATTTTGAACTATTTTATCATTCCAAAAAGTGTTGCGTTTTAGAGATAAATAAATACCAATTCCAAATTAGGCGTTCAGTTAGCCAGCAATGTGTTGGATAAGCATGGGATTTAAAATAATTGTTTAAAAACTCCAATTTAGCATAAAAAAAATTATTATATATAGCCAATAAGTTTTCTCTAATTCAAAATAGACCCGCTTTTAATAAACAGTAATAATTTAAAAGTTAATTGGTAATAAATCAATCAAATTCATCATGTTTGTCTGCCTCTCCAAAAAACAAAAACTTCCAGACAAAGTGGAGACAAATTATTTTAGAAAGTGACGGTCGGTAAATTGCTGCTAWATTGCTGTGTTCACTCAATACACGTCAAAACAGTGTTTGTCTTTTAAGAAGAGAATGARATAAAATGGACAAAAACAATTAACGCCTGAAATTGAAATTAAAAATGACATATTTTAAATAACTAGAAAAGACACTTCAGTCCCGGGCTCATAACTGTCTTCAAAGTGGTCTTCTGCGGAAAATTTTTTGCAGATTCGTGCTGAGCTCGTGAGCGAAGTCGATTGGTATATGATTTGTTAAATTTCGAGCAAGGTACCTAAACGACACTTTTACCTTTTTGGATGTTCATTATATAAACAGTTTCGTCCATTTTTTGAAGATTTAAGCTTTTTGTGTTCATGCATAAATTATTTTTAACGTGCCTGAAATTTCGTAAAATTTTCAAATTCGGGTTTGGCTTTCTGCATTCGCAAAATCCGAGCTCGGATTCGTGTTCTACGCATATTTTTACCCTTGAAAACATGAATTTGAAATTGTTAAGATTTTTTTTCGTCGGGACCGCAATTCTTAAGGATGACTTTAATTGTATTCAAAAATATGCAGTAAAAGGGAATGGTTTTTGAGGATCCATAATTTTTGACAAAATCATTACAGATTCGTGCGAGAAATCCATTGGTTACGGACTAAATAAAAATAAAATTATTATTGTATGTATGGTGGACGGACTAAATTATTATTATTATTGTATGCATGGTGGACAGACGATTCAAAAATAAAAATATATATTATTTGCTATTGTAAATCCGATATACCAAATACGAAGAGAAGTGGTTTTTTTGAAATTTGATGGATTTTTTTCAAAATTTCTTAGATTTTTAACGCTCTTAGCGGTAAATTTCTGATATACAACAGCTAGAGTCAAACAGTGCCAGCGGGAATATTTTTTATATTTTTGTTTAAAAATTGGTTAGATATAATCACAGCTATAGATAAAGTATATTGTAATTTGATTTAAAAAAAAGCAGTACCTAACGCCCTGTGGGATGGTGCAGGTTTGTTCGATTAAAACATGTTTAAAGTTAAAAAATAGATTGATAACAATCTTTACCTTTACATTATGAATCAATGTTCTAAATATAATTGGTTATGAAAATGTGTTAATGGGTAGTTACCGTATTTCCTCTATTAGAGCAAGCTAGGCTGAGCCTAATGAAAATACTAATGAGGATTATAAGGATGTACCTATTAAAAACTAATACAAATAACTTTTGTTCATTTTTGTGTTTTGCCCATTTTAATTTCACAACGATTCAGTCTTAGTCTCGAAGCCAACTTTGAACTGCGTGGTCAAGACCATGTTTCTAATACTCAACAGTGTTAAAGTTATGTTTTTAAATTTTGATGGTGGTTTGCCAAATTGCAGAGCATTTACGGCGTTGTGAACTCCATAGAAATATTCAGTTAACCGTTAAAAATCATATAACCAATGTTAAAACAGTCGTCCTTTGTGATCGGTGCATCTTCAGCTACCGAAAAACATAGAAACTTTATGCTCACTGCTCGTGTGACCATGCTGGTTTTGAGGCCCTATAAGTTTCGGGATAGCATTTTATCTAATATATTTATTATCCCTTACTTCTTGAATGAATGTTGCCGTTGAGTTACACATACAAGCATTGTTTCCAATTCTGCTTTTAATGTTTTCATCAGATGGTCGTCGGGCTTATATCTTTGTCAGCGCGATGAAATATCACCATGTTCACGATTCATGTGTTTGATCAGTTTGTCGTCAACGCCTTTCTTTATCATCGCACAAGAAAAACCGACGATACTTTTGGCTGAAAAGCTTAAGGAAAATGCAAAAATGCACCCCTAAAGATTGACTTTTTAAAAAAAATGCACCCCTAAAGATTATCTTTTTTCGAATTAGCCCCTCCCCCCTAAAAAGGTGGGTAATTATTACTAGAGCTGGGATTTTCTTGTTTTAATATGTTTTTTTGTAGAATAGGGAATCATGAGAGAAGCCCAAAAATAGCATTCATTTCGAAGATTTTAAGAATTAAAGCGACTTTTTAGTCCTTATAAATCCATATTTTGGCTTTTTTGAGAATAAATCCATATTTCGCCATTTTCCCATAATAAATCTTTATTTTGGCCTTTTTGGTCAAAAACTCAAGAAAAATTCGGACTTTTTGCGAAAATTTCTTAAGAAAAATGCATTAAAACGAAAATGTACCCTCTAAAAATCAAAAAAATTTTTCTTTAAGTCCATATTTCGCGGTTTTTAGTCCATATAAATCCAAGCTCAAATTATTACGGATGGGTAATTAATTATTTTTCAACCCCTTCCTAGAGTGGGTAATTATTACAGGGTGGGTAATTATTACAGGGTGGGTAATTATTACAGGGTGTGTAATTATTACAGGGTGGGTAATTAAAGCAGTATATACGGTAATCAGTAATAGTAATTGTCAAAAAAATAGGTAATAAGTAACGGCAAAATCAAGTAAAAGTAAGTAATCTCCGTAATAAGTAAAAGTTTTTGGGCGTTTCGTGTTTTGGTTCGTTAATTTTAAAGTCCAAAATGTGAGTAAAATCAAATTTTTGGAATAAAAAAATTAAAAATTTTTTCATGGCAGACCCTCTTCGTTCTTGTGTAAAATTATAGGTCAAAAATCGGCAATATTATAAAAAAATTTGAGGATCAATTTCTAAAATAACAGTTTTTCTGCTATTTTTTTGCTGCAATAACTTGTTCTGGTACATGTTATTCTTCGAAGAAATAGTGCGCGAAAAGGAGAGAGAGAGAGAGAGGGTGTCAGACGGCGAGAGTAATTCGGACATCAACGCACCCTATCGAAATTTGTTTTAGTTTTTCCATAAGCAATCAGAAATTGTTGGGCGCTGTGAACCACAAGTACCGAATGCTTGCAATGTGTATCAATTTTTTGAACTGTTCGACCGAAGGGTTGGACTTAAAATACATTGCTGAAGAAAATCATACAATTTAATTTAAAAAAAGCTATTTTCATATTCAGTAGGCTGTTTTTTAAATTATTTTTAATTTTAGCTCCAAAATTTGGAAATGAGTGGACGGTATTGACTCCTGACCTTTCCGTCACAAAGCCTTTTAATGACAAGAAAAAAAGTTAGAGAAAGATGATTTGTAGCCAAAACCGCTTTAAATTCTCAATTTTTTTTTCTGTTGACAAATTCAGAAACAGCGCATCAAATAACATATTTAAACAATTTTTAGAATAAAATTATTTTCCTAAAATTTGACCCAAAGGTCCCCCCCCCCNGGGGGGGGGGTCGGCGGAAAAAGGTGGAAAAATAATGGCAAATTTCKAAAATAGTGGCATTTGCCACTAAAAAAGACATTTTGGCATCCCTGGATCCGAAATTTGTCGAAATGGAAGTCTGATTCGGATTCTGTTACTTTATGGAATTACCAACCTTTTTCCAATTGAACCTTTGTCAACAATTTTGCGGTAGTGCTTGCAAAATTTTGCTCGAAAAAAAGATTATTGTGCGGTATTAATATTGCTCTAAAATTGCTATCATAAAAACTTGTCGAACCCGCGGATTTTTAAACATTTCGAGAGGTAAAAGGCCAATAAAATCGTAAATAAAATTTTCAATGCTTAGCTTGAGACCTTTCTTTAACGGTGTGAGTGATTAAGCATTTTTACAACATTTATTCCGATCACCACATGCGACATTTAACAAATCATAAACGAAATATAGATTTTTTGAACATTGGGCCTAAGAGAAAAAACTATTATTAAAATAATAAATTAATAAAACACTATATAGTGGATGCTTATAATTTTATAAAATTTGAAAATCTTTTTTTCTTTGTGTTCCTATTTTTTCCGGTAATATGGTAATTCTGCTCATTTTTTGATTAATTATTGAACAGCAAATTTCGAAAAAAATAGGTAGCCTTACGCACAACTTTTAAAAATATTGGTGACAGTGACTTTAATCGTTAATTAGAAAATTAATATTGTTTTATTTTTGGAATAATATGGTAATTCTGCTTATCACCCTCCTCCCACCCCAAACATTTGTCGATCCCCTCCGGCGTTTCGCATTTAACAATTAACAAATGCTTCCGTTTTCGATCAAGATTTAATTAATTTTTTGGAATGCGAAATTGAATGAGAAGGATCATTTTGGGGAAAGAAGCCAAGCAGTTCAATTTGTCTATAAAAAAGTTCAATGTGAAAAAGCACCCAAACTCTGGGGGTTTCATAGTCTTACGGAATAACTTTTTCATGAAATCACTATTGTTTAGCTTTGGAAAAAACCTCAGGAGTGAAGGCGATTTTGTAAATAGTAAAAAAAAATTATTTAGTGGATTTTTCGTCAGGTATGGAGTTACAAATTAGCCCAACAATACTTTGTCACAATAGAAAATCACCATAAACCTTCCGAAAGGCGAAAAATTTCTCTGGTGGCATTTCTGGTACTTTTCGATGACGCCCCGGTCCTGGCACAAAAGCAGCAGTTTTTGAAAAGGTATGCCGTGGGAAAACGAATCAGAAAACACTTACATACCGTAAATACTCTAATTATTACCCTGGGTAATTATTTTTCAATCCTCCTCTAGGGTGGGTAATTATTAGGGACTGGGTAATAAATAGAGACTGGGTAATTATTTTCTTCACTTTTATTTTCAATCTCTAATGACCGTATAGTGAAAATGGCCAATTTTATGTTTCGTCCATGACATTTTGGTGATTATTCTGGATTTAAACATTATAAACTAGCAAGGTCCAAAGCCTTTTTGAAAAATAGTTTCCTCCAAATGCCGCCGTCCTCAGTTCTTTCTCTTTTTGGGCTCACTCGGACCTTCGCTTGCGTCAAGCAGTCTGAAAATTATATAAATTATGACATTCGTATGGAAAATTGCGCGCAGAAAAATGTAAAATTCGTTTTTTCTTGAACATATTATTTTGATAACCTTTTTAGGCTAAAATTCTTTAACAAAAGGCAATAAAAACAAAATTGAAAATATTTTAGCCTCATTTTCATTTTGGCAAGTTCGAGGAATCCTGTTGTTTAAGTCAGATTTTTTAGGAAATAGGAAACAATTAGCTAAATTTTGGACTCAATAGATTTTTGGACATGTATCACAAACAAAACAAAAAAATTCAGAAAATGTTTGGCACTTCAAAAATGTTGTATTTAAGCATATACTGGTAAATATGGATCTGAGGGCCCATGCTCAAAATCACTGAAAACAACTTTAATAGGGATTTCTTAGAATGCTGAAACCGATAGAAAACCCAAAAATTTTATTGGAACGAGCATTTAAACCGGTTTTTGAACGGTTTAAAAATTGCCAAAAAAGATATTTTTGGCCTGAATTTTGTGTCTTCCTGTCGGCCAATTTCAACAAATTTAGTATCTTTCGACAGCTCTCCGCCGATCTAGATGTGACGGGGCACGATCAGACGCCATTTGGATGGCGTCCGACTGAGTCCCAGTGTAAAGTCTTCTGTTTACAGTTGTCTGCGGAGAAAGGGAGTTCATTTTTACTTTTGGTAAAGAAATGCCCCTTTAACACCGGGACTCAGTCGGACGGCATCCAAATGGCGTCTGATCGTGTCCCGTCACATCTAGATCGGTCGAGAGCTGTCGAAAGATACTAAAATCTCCATTTTTGGCAATTTTTTAAACCGTTCAAAAACCGGTTTAAAGACTCGTCCCAATAAAAGTTTTGATTGTTCTATTGGCTTCAGCACCTAAGAAACCCTATAAAAGTGGTTTTGAGTGGTCGCCCTAATTCAACAATTTTTTAAAACAAATACGGTTTATGGGCTTCTCTCGTGGTAAGGAATCCACGAAAAAAATATGTTCATTAGGGATGTTCGAGACTTGAAATTTACCGAGAACCGAGACTCAAGACCGAGAAATGACACCGAGACTCGAGAACCGAGACTCTCGAACATCCCTACTAGTCATCATCCATTCTCACAATGTGGAGTACCGAGTGGCCGCCGCCCGTGTTGTCGGCCCATTGTTAGTGCTGCTGGTGGTGGTGTTACGCGGCGGCGAAGAGCATGCGGCGTTGGTGACCGTCGACGGAATGTTCTTAATGGATTTTGTGTTTTTATTTTTTCGTTTGAATTTGATGATTTGCATTTATGGGTTTTCCCCTGGGGCGCTGATCACTGATCAGTGACAAAAGACCCTATATCAAATGACGAACTGATTCTTTCTATGTTTTTCATTGATTAAATTTTTAAAAAATTTCCGACCCCTCCCATTCCTAAAAAACTCTGTAAAATTACCGCTTTTTTTATCGGGTGGTTGTGTTCCTCCCGATAAAAAATTGCCTCCTTCTCTGGCGCATATAAGGCCCTATATTTGCAGTGCTTATACGCCTGCGACTTTTTTGATTTTTTGTTGGTTTTGCAGCCGAACCAGGAATGCTTTCCGGAATCGTTTTTGGTTCCAAGGRTATTTTCTTGGCGAACACGTTCTAAGTCGTCAMCCGAGTAAATGTTGGCTAACCATTTCCATTCTTTCTTCCACCTGTCGATAAAAACCTCCTAAAAAGCATTAAATTTACAATTTTGAGAAGAAAACTGTTAAAGATTGACGAATTTTGATGGTTTTCACGCAAATTGGACTGGATTTGACCAGTTTTAGCACATTTTTAATCAATATTTTCGTGATTTGTCAATTTTGGTGTTTTTGGTCAATATTTTGGGGGGTTTTTCGATTAAGAAAAATGCAATAAAAACGAAAAAAGCACTCCTTTAAAAATCGATTTTTTTTCTAAATTTCAAAAAATTACAGCTAAAAATGGACTTTTTTCAAGACTAAAAATTCTGCCAGCCAAAAATGGGATTTTTTAAAATTCTCCATTTGTTTAACTTTTTTTGACTGAATTGCTCTTGATTTGAAATTGGTGTCACAAAAATGAGTTTTATTAATAATATCGTGAAAAATTTTTTGACCAGTTTACACCCCTAAATTTGGTACCTTTTATAAACTGTTTGGCCTTTTTATGTAGGGTTATCACCCCGACTCCGTCCCCGACCCCGCAAATTTAGGCCATTTTTCGGGTTTTCCTCGACCCCGACACTTCTAACCCCGAAAAACCCCGAACCCCATCCCCGACTCGGGGTCAGGGTTAACATTAGAGCTCGGCAAAATGGCATTTGCGGGATCCCGCTGCAGGATTTTTTACCCTATTTTTAAGCAACTAAAAAGTTTTTTGACACATTTTTTGTGACGTTTTTGAGTTTTACACATTTTTTCACCATTTGCTGTTCCGATGGTCGTTGGCTTTCCTTTTCGGCTTTCAGCGCAGCATTTTCCGCTTTGAGCTGCGCATTGCTTTCCAAAAGCGACCGTTTGTCCTGCCAAGTTTTTTTATTTAAATAAATTAACAGATTTTTGGCATTATTATTTTATAATTTTTTAACAGAATGATATTCGTTGGATTTTGTGAATCATATACCAATCACTTTGTCTCGATGTCTCGACGAGCTAAGCTCGGAAAAATAGGTCAAAAGTTTAGGAAAAATGATTGAACCGGTTTTTGAACCACTTAAACATGGCCAAAATGGCTATTTTTAGCCTAAATTCTGTGTCTTCCCATGCACTAATCTGCACAAATTTGGTATCAATCGACAGCTTTCTGCGAGACAGATCGATCAGGGGTGAAGAAAGCCGATCAGACGCCATTTGGATGCCGGCCGACTGAGTCCCAGTGTAAAATGGACACTCACAGGATTATTAAGAATTCCGTTAATATTAATAGTTTATCTTAGCCTTTTGATGAAAATAGCTTTTCACATACATACCTTTTGACGGCTGTACGACATTTGCGGCCCGGACATTTGCGGCCCAGACATTTGCGGCCCGGACTTTTGCGGCTACAGCGAAAATCGGACATTTGCGGCTAGACACTTGCGTCCGGACATTTGCGCCCCGGACATTTGCGGCCAAAATGTGAAGAGATTTTATATGTCTTTTTCGGACATTTGCGGCCCGACTTTTGCGGCCCCAGCCAAAATAAGACATTTGCGGCCGACATTTCGCCAATTTTCTAATATTTTTTAAAAACCCAAATCAACTAAATTCAATATTTTTAAAAACCCAAATCAATTAAATTCAAATTTATTCACTTGGCTTGCTCAAGGCCGAACATGAGCTTTGCTCTCAGACATCACCAATCTTGAATTCTCAAAAAGGATTTAGCAGCTGTTATGCTTTATTCGGTTTCTACAACAACAGATTAACTCTTTTGATTGTGAGTAGCAAATGAATTGTGAGAGCTCTTTTGGGCCTTGAGCAAGCCGTTTGAATTTAAAATGAATACTGCATAAATTTGAATTTAGTTGATTTGGTTTTTTTTAAATATTAGAAAATTGAATAAATTGAATTTAGTTGATTTGGGTTTTTAAAAAATATTAGAAAATTGGCGAAATGTCGGCCGCAAATGTCTTATTTTGGCTGGGGCCGCAAAAGTCGGGCCGCAAATGTCCGAAAAAGACATATAAAATCTCTTCACATTTTGGCCGCAAATGTCCGGACGCAAGTGTCTAGCCGCAAATGTCCGATTTTCGCTGTAGCCGCAAAAGTCCGGGCCGCAAATGTCTGGGCCGCAAATGTCCGGGCCGCAAATGTTGGGTAACCCCTTTTGACTACCCCTAATTCCCCTACCCTTGCCGGGGCACAGTTGTCTGCTGAGAAAGGGGGTTCATTTTTACTTTTGGTACTGAAGTGTCCATTTTACACTGGGACTCAGTTTTTTAACCTATTTTTCCGATCTTAGCTCGTCGAGACAAAGCGATTAGTAAAAATGGGGGCGTTTGCTATAGTTCACCCCCAAAATGGTTAGGGTTTCCAATTTACAAGTTTTTGATTGATTTCTTATTCCGGATCCGGTCGTTTCGGCGCGACCAGTTCGGCGCGACCGGTTCGGCGCCGTTTCGGCGCGGAATCGTTTCGGCGCAGACTCGTTTAGGCGCCGCCGTTTCGGCGCGACCAGTTCGGCGCCCACACAAAAAATATTATTTCGGCGCCGACAAATCTTAATTGAATTAACGCGAAAAACTGTAGAATCTTCATTCTAAGTATTTTTTTTCTTTTTAACTTCTGTTTTGTTTGTCCATTTCTACATTCTTTTTGCGTATTTTATGCCAACTAGGGTAGGACGGGACCGGGACTTTTGGGAAACCGGGACCGGAACTTCCCGGGACCAGAAAAACCGGGACCGGGACCAAGATTTTCAACCGGGACCGGTACCGGGACCGGGACTAACCGGGACTTTTCAAGGGAGAATTTTTTTTTTGTTGTAATTTTCAATTTGAAAACAAAAAATTTTTTTGTTATTCAAAAATATCTTATTGTCTTTAACTTTAATTTTATCATATCATTTTTTTTGAGATTCTGCTTTACTTTTAGGGGGGTTGGGGTCGGCGGTGCCGATAGGCGCCGCCGAGAAAAATTTTCAAAATTTTGACTCAATTTTGTTAAAGAAATATCATCAAAATTTTAGCAAAATTATGAATTTTGCTTCGGAATTTTGGGGGAAAACTGGCATAAGTAAGAGTTGAGGATTGTCCGGCGGTGCCGACAGGCGCCGCCGGAGAAATTTTTACAAAAATTGGCAATCTTTGTTAAGGAAATCAAGCAAAAATTCAGAAAGACGTGATGAATTTATTTCAAAAATTCTTGTATCTATTCTTGTTTTGCTCACGTTAATTAAAAAATATTTAAAAACTATTAAAACATTTTTATTATTGGTGGAAGATTACCTAAGTGAGTATAGGAAAATAATAAATTAGTGTTGCACTAAAGAGGATTCGAACCCAACACAAAACATTAGACTTGTCGGAAGAATGAATAACCACTAAGACAACGAACGACTTGGTGGTCCACTGGTAAAAAGTATTGAAATTGTCGCTCGATGATGCCATCATTAGGGGTGTACATTTAGTCCCGGTCCCGAGTCGGGACCACCGACCGGGACCGGGACTTTCAGTTTTCAAAAAGTCCCGTCCCGACCGGGACCGGGACCTGAAAAAACCGGGAAATCCCGTCCCGGTCTCGGTACCGGTCCCGTCCTACCCTAATGCCAACTTAATTTTTTACCGTATCTTAAAATTTTAAGAATCAACGAAATTGAATCTACGCGTAATACCTAAGCTAAGCAGGCCTAAACCTAAGCTAGCTTAGGCCTAAGCCGAACGAACCACAAGCCGGGTGGCTTAGGTCTAAGCCTAACGAACCCTAAATCTCTAACGTTTCCCCAGTTAGTATTTATACAAAAAGCTTGCTCGGATGTTTAAAAGATCAGCTTTAAGTCTTGATAGTGCGTGCTAGAACATTAGGAAATAGAATTGAAGTGAATAATGTTATTCATCGTCGCCAATATAAATTTTTTGTGTGGGCGCCGAACTGGTCGCGCCGAAACGGCGGCGCCGAAACGAGTCCGCGCCGAAATGACTGCGCCGAAACGGCCGCTCCGAACCGATCGCGCCGAACTGACCCCGACCGTCTTATTCCCCCGACGAAAAGTAAACCTGCTCTAATTGCGCGATGTATCGCTGCCATTCCGTGTGAAGGTTCCTCGTGTATTGGCCAACACTTAAATGTTTATCTTTCAAAAACCCGAGAAATTTTACTGAAACAGAAAATTGGGATAGACTATAGCGAACGCAGCACCATTTTAAAACGGCATAAATTATATCTACCAATCACTTTGTGTTAGGGTAGGACGGGACCGGGACGGGATTTCCCGGTTTTTTAGTCCCGCCGGGACCGGGACTACCTAAATGTACACCCCCTAATGATGACATCATTGAGCGACAATTTAGCCTTTGTTTCAAGTGTGCCATCAAGTGGTTTGGTGTCTTAGTGGTTTTTCTTCCGACAAATCTAATGTTGTGTGTCGGGTTCGAATCCACTTGCGTGCAACACTAATTTATCATTTTCCTATACTCACATAATCTTCCCCCAATATCTAATAAAAATGTTTTAAATACTTTTTAAATATTTTTTAATTAAAATGCGAGCAAAACAAGAATTTTTTAAATAAATGCTCAAAAAATTTGCACCTGTCGGCGCCGCCGTACATCCTCCACTCTTACGTAATTTTTTTGGAAAATTTTCCTAAATTCCGAATGCCTAATTTTGCCAAAATTTTGATGAAATTTCTTAACAAATTCAAACATTTTCCCTAAACACTTTTGACCTATCGTCGAGACAAAGTGATTGGAATTTATGCCGTTTTGGAATGGGGCGTTCGCTATGTTCACCCGAAAATTACCTCAGAGCGTAGTCATATAATTGCGTATTCTGAGAAGCCGCTTGCATTTTTGAAAATTGCTTAAATGCAATAAAAAATAAAATGAAAAATGCACCCCATATAAGCAAACATATTTTCGAAAAATCAAGTACCGTTCACGGTGTTCTGGCGGCAAATGCACATGTTTTAAAAAAACTTCAAAAATTAATCATTTTTTACGGTAATTTTTTCAAGCTTTTTAGGAATAGGGAAAGTTTGGTAATCACTCATATAGGCTTTAAAATTATGAATTTGTCGATAGAAAAAAAAATTGGGAATTTAAATCCGTTTTTGAACCGGTTTAATTTGAAAATTAAGTAACAAACGACTTTATGTCAGCCAAAGCCCGAAGGGAGAAAAGTTAGACGATTGGACAAATCTCAAAAAAATTATGACCAGTAAAGCTGAAAATTTAATTTGTTTAGCCATAACTTTTTGAGATTTGTCCTATCGCTTAGCTTTTGCTTGTTGATAGCTTTAATTGTAAGCTTTTGAATGATGTCAAAAATCTTGATTTAGTTGACTTTGAAAAAGTTATGAGCAAAAATTAGCTTGAAAAAAGGTAGCGAGTTGGGTGATTTACCACCACGACTGATAAAAGGAGAGGGCTTGACCGTTCCGTTTGTCCATCGTGGCCTGCTGCTGGCCAGGGCGCCCATTCAATGATTTGCGGCCACATGCGATGGCTAACGGATCGGTTTGACCCATCGGAGAAATTGATCGATCATCTCGATTTGGCGAAGACGGGGGGTGCTCCAATAGGTTAAAGAGTGAAGAAGCTTATACGAGAGAAGTGAAAAATAGAGAAAAGAGTGAAGGAAGAAGTAGCAAGAGAAGAGTGAAAGGAGGGACTGTGTGAGTGAGATGGGGCCAGGGTTGTGATTTTTAAAAATCCGCATTCGGAGCATTAAAAAATCCTCATTTGTGGCATCCGCAAATTCGGCATTTCTTCATTAAAACCAAAAATTAAGTAAATATAGCTTTATTCGTTAGGTATATTATAAGTAGGGATCGGATTTATATGTTTTTGCATATTTTTGTTCTCATATGTTCTGAAGAATACGGGCCAAAAATAGGCTTTTCGCGTTGGTTTGAGTTTTTTTGGACAAGTTTAAAATTGCATATTTTAGGGGTTTTCGGGGGAAAAAGCATATTTTGGCATTTTTGGCCAAAAATTTAAAAAATGCATCCCAAAATCATTTATTTCTGGCTGTTTTTGAAAAATAATTCATCTTATGGACTTTTAGATTTTTGAAAAGAAGGCCTAATGAACTTTCGCGTAAAAAAATAAATAAAAAATGTCGGCGCTTAAATGGCTGGGTGGCGCTGAGATGGCCAAATGGCGATAAGCTGGCCAGCGGTTAAAATTCCGGAACTTTTTTCAAATTTATTCAACTTTCCAAAAATGATAAAATACGCGAAAAGGCTTTAATCTACTTATTTATACGTTAAAAGCAGAACAAAATTAAGTATTAAGAAAATTAGAGCACTAAAAGTGCCATTTTTCGGTGCATATTTCGGCATTTTTGGTGCATACTTCGGCATTTTTGGCATATTTTGGTGCATATTTAGGCTTTTTTTGGAGCATATAAATCCTATCCCTAATTATCAGTACATACATTTGTTTTGAGCAATTTTCTGTCCCAAATAAGCATTTTTTAGCGATTTTTTATCTTTTTTTTCGCGCGATTTTTCAAAAATTTAAGGAAAAGGTGGGGAGGGGGGTCATGTGATGCGTTTTGCATTAAAAAAACTGCCCGAACTTTTGAAAACCCACAAAAAACCTCATTTTGAAAATTTAGCCTCATAAAAACCACAAAATGAGAATAGAACCTCAGATTTGGGAGCCTTGGTTAACAGATTTGCAACCAAAATTTTAAAAAAAAGTCATTCGAAAGACCACAAAAATCCGCATTTCAAAAAAAACTCCTCACCTTGGAGGAAAGCTGGGCCAACTTTCAAAAAATACTTTCTAATCAATTTTTGCCAAATCTTTGAGCAAACTAAATGTTTTTTGAATTATAAAACATTATAAAATATTTAATTTATTTTCTTTAATTAGGCGCTTCGCTGGGCGGACGAAAAGTGCTGTCAAAATGGGAAAGAGCGTTCGGCGGAAAATGGACACGCGATGCTCGGCCTGGCACTGTTCAAAATTCGTTTTCCCCTCCCGCATCTCGCCGGGCGATTTTTCTGATAATATTGATAGCATCCAAATTTGGAGATTGACAATTTTGAATTTAAAAATGCCAAATCTAAATGTAAAGTTCCGTAATTCCGACTTCAAGACCCGGTTGAACTGCCGGTTTTGACAAACCTCAACAAGTTTTAGACCCGAAAAATTTCGATCCGCCGTCCCCTGTGGGGATGGACTCTTTGAGAAAGAAAGAGAGAGTGTATATAATGTTATAATAACTAAATAAATTGTTTTTAGTTTATTTGAGGCTTTACTAATTTAATTTTGCCAACAGTACGTTTTTGCCAATTGTACATTTTGCCAACTTTGCGTTTTTTGGATTGTTTTGAGCATGTTTTTGAATGTTTTTAGGCCAAAAGATGCCGAAAAAATTTTGAAATCGAAAAGTGCCATTTTTGCTGGGTTGGCAAAACGTACAGTTGGCAAAACGTACGGTTGGCAAAACGTACGGTTGGCAAAACGTTCGTTGGCAAAACGTACGGACACCGGGGATGGCAATTAAAAAAATGTTTTTAATATAATTTGATTTCTAATTGACCCTACCCCTGTGGGGATGGACTCATTGAAAGGTTACAACAATTACCTAATAAATGTTTTTAATTTCAATTTGAGGAATTATTTTTAAATTGCCCGGAATTCGGTGTTCAGCTCTGGTCAATTCATTAAGGCGCCATTTTTTGCTGTTGTTTGATTACAAAATTACCATTTTTGTAATATAAAAATATCAATTGTCGGATTGGCCCATTATGGCACAAATTTACCACATTATATTGACCTTAATTACCATTTCCAACGAAACGAAACAAAAACATTTTAGTTCAGTTAACGAAGACGAAACGAAACACGAAACGCCCAACAAATAACGGGGTCGGGCGGGGGCACCTGTCGAGAGGTGCCGCTTCCACCGGAAATTGCCTCCCGCCACACACATCACTCATCATCATAAACTTAAAGCTCAACCAAGCAAATCCATAGGGCAAAATGCCGAATTCTAATCCCGTAAATCCTGGGCAGGTGTCCCCGTTTTGGAAAAATCGAAATCCCGATCACCGTTTCGGAAAAATTGAAATCCCGCTCCCAATTTGAAAAAATCGAAATCCCCGATCCCCGTTTCGGAAAAATTGAAATCCCGCTCCCAATTTGAAAAAATCGAAATCCCCGATTTGGAAAATTGAAATCCTTTGCGTCTTTATCTTTTTATCCCATTTTTAGGTGTTGGCACGGACAACAACTGGACATGGACAAATCTGGCAACTACAACCCACCGAAATTGGTGGGTTCGCAATGAGAATGTTGATTTGCAGTTGATATATTCAGGGCCCATCAACTGCGTTCAACAGTTCAAACATCCGGCTGGAGCCGCCCAATGTTTTTTGTTTTTGTTTTAAAACGGCATTTTTCTTTAAATGCCATTTTCAGACAATCGTTTGGGAACAAATGTGGACTGGACTGATGGAAAAGCTACGCCATGACGTGCAGGAGAAAGAGGCACTTCGGGCCGGCGGTGATGTCGAGGAGGGGGCGATTGAATGCATTGGCATTGTGCCAATGGACAAATCCCTATTTACTG
>MEIZ01000175.1:95496-108309 GCA_001723225.1 Globodera ellingtonae | reverse complement strand
GGGCGGGGTTACCCAATCAGGCGCCGGTGCCCATATGAGCCCGAAGACTGAAGTGTCTTTTGACTGGGGACTCAGTTGTCAAATGAAAAAAATGGGCAAAATCACTCATATAGGCAGGCTTTCAAAATTACGAATTCGTCAATAGAAAATAAAAATTGTGAAATTTAAGCGGGTTTTGAACCGGTTTAAAATTTTTAAAAATAAGGAAAAAATTGTCAAATGGACACTTCAGTATCATTACCGAATTCTACCCAATGGGCGCATGGGGAAGGTTTCATTTTTACTTTTGGTACTGAAGTGTATCCATTTTAAAATTTTTCCCATAATTTTAAAAATTTTAAACCTGTTCAAAACCCGCTTAAATTTCACAATTTTTATTTTCTATTGACGAATTCGTAATTTTGAAAGCCTGCCTATATGAGTGATTTTGAACCGCGACTGCTAACGACCCCCCGTCAGATGACCGTGCGGAAATTGTTTTTGTGGACGACATATGCCGAAACAAATGGATGCCATCGATGACGAAGAGAGAGCCACCGACAGAAGGCGAAGAAATTGTTTTGGACAACGACGGGCAATGGTCAGCCGATCATTTGATGGAAAGTAAAGAAGCAAAACCCATTATTTTTGAGTCCACCAGAGGAGGCCCATCCAGCAGTGGAGCCACAGAAGCTAAAGAAGGAGCCCGTGTATTGACTTGACACATTTGAGAGGATATTTTTCAAAATTATTTCCCTTACCCTTTTTAATTTGTTTACCTTAAGGCATTAAAAATGTAAGGTATTATACCAAAACGCCTAACTACCTATGTATGTAAATCAACAAAGAGAACTTGAAAGTGAATTATGAGCCGACCCCTTCCAATTCTTAAAAAGCTTCAAAAATTTTGTTTTTGAAATTCCCGTTCACGCAATTTTGATTTTACCGGGCTCTACCAGAAACGTCGATTGCCGAAATTAGGTGTAAAAAAGTTTACAAAAGGTCAAAATCAAAGTCAACAATAGTCGAATTTTCATTAAAATTAAAAATTGAAAATCGGCAAATGCAATTTTGATTTTACCGGGCTCTACAAGAAACGTCGATTTTTACTGTTCTAAGTTGTCAAAATGGAAGTCTGATTCGGATTCTGTTACTTTATGGCATTACCAACCTTTTTCCAATTAAACCATTGTCAACAATTTTGTGGTAATGCTTGCAAAATTTGCTGGAGTGTGATGAAAAATAAAATAAGATTATTGTGCGGCATTAATAATTGCTCTAAAATTGGTATCATAAAAACTTGTCGAACTCGCGGATTTTTAAACATTTCGAGAGGTAAAAGGTCAATAAAATCGTAAATAAAATTTCAATGCTTAGCTTAAGACCTTTTTTAACGGGAGTGGGTGGAGTGATTAACCATTTTTACAACATTTATTCCGATCATCACATGCGACATTTAACAAATCATAAACGAAATATACAGAATTATATAAAATTTTTCAAAAAAAACTGAAATACTACTTATATGCACAAATTATAAATCGGAAATTGTCCAATTTTTGATAATAGACGCGTGTCATCTTCATTTTGCATCATAATTAGGCGTATTTCCAACGCTCAAGCGAGAAAAAAGGACAAGGTCAAAAATCATATACCGTATTTCCTCAAATAGAAGACACCCCCTCCCGCCCCCTAATGGAGAAGGGTTGGACATTTAGAAGACCCGGGTCTTCTATTTGAGGAAATACGGTAATCCAGATCAATATAATTCAAATAAATTCGAGAAAAGGTTGAAAACGAAAGTGTAAATATTTTGAACACCATCCGAGCTTCACATTTTCCGTCTGCAGAAATTTCATGGACCCGAAGACATCAGAATTCGGCTGAAATCCCAACTCTTGGCAGTTGTAAAAAATATATGTTGACAAGTGCCGAGCTGTCCGGCGTGTATCTGGGGCTAACAAGTTTTGTATTAGGACGTATTTACGAGCAGATTAACAACTGTCTCTTATACACATCTAGATGTGTATAAGAGACAGGCGTGTATCTGGGGCTAACAAGTTTTGTATTAGGACGTATTTACGAGCAGATTAACAACGTGCACTCAGATCCGCATTAAGCCAATGGGGGGGGGGGGGGGATTAAGAGCTTGTTGGTTGGTCCGATGGCGCCGTCGGGAAATTTTTTTAAATAAATTGCCGATTCGAATTTTCAAAAATTCAATTAGCATTACATTCAATCAAGAATTGCCGGTACTTTTCAGGTTGGCTTTTAGCGCTTAAATAGAAGCTGAGTTGGCCCTAATGGCGCTGATCTGCATAACTGTGAAACATATTGGTGCACTGATTTACTTTTCAGTTGAAATTTCGTTAGATTTTGCCATATTCAGTACATAAATAAATCCCCGCAAATAATCCATTATGAAAAAGATTGATGGATTGGAGGTCAATGAGCTGGCAAAAAGCAAAATTCTCATAACTACGGCACAAAGCTCCGAGGCAATCAGTTTGATTGCCTACCCAACGGTTGGTCTTCTTTAAGGGGGCTAAGGTCAACGCACTTTCCACATTTTGCCTTTCCCATTTTATTCGTATATTTTACTCTTTTGGCATTTGACTCTGACACTTTATTCAATAAAGAATATTTATTGTTTTTTTTCATTTGCCTTTTTTTTAGATTTTATGTTGCGAGTAATTTTTAATTACTGAAAATTACGGGATCAAATTAAATTTAAATATTTAGGGAGAATTTTTAGTCAAAAAAAAATGTGAAATTTGTTTGACCCGGGGCATTTTGACCCTTTGGCCATTTTGACCGTTTTAGGTGCCATTTCACCCGAAATTTGTCAAAGTGCGATTTGCGGCCAGAATTGGGGATTTTGTATTGCTTTCTGTTTATATATATTAAAAATGCCATCTTTCAATTTTTAGCTCATTGAAGCCATAATAATAATTGGATCAATTAAATTTATGTTACAAACAAACTTATGTTTTAAAGATACCTATTTTCCCATTCATAGAAAATAACTAATATAAAACCTATATTATATTAAAATAAAAATCTGAAAAATCATGAATGGGAGCTTTTTAAAATTCCACAAGGAAACCCAGCATTAATTTTTTTGTTAATTTTTGTTTTGATGTATTAAGAAATGAATGAATGAGTACGGCACAAAATTTTATGCTTTTCTTTTCAGTTTAGCCATTGAAATCATAAAATAAATCATTTGGCAAAAAAAACAAATGTCTGCCAATCCGAAGAAAGTGGACAAACGGTTGAAAGAAATGTGAGTTTATTTTACACGAAATCAAATTTTATTTTCTAAAGATTGACTTTCTCTAAACGAGAAAATTGGCAGTTTTTGGTTGTAATAAAACCAAAAAGAAGTTTGCATTGTCTACGCGGGGATCTACCTAATTACCTTTTTAAGCTAATTAATAATTTTTCAGTTTTATTTGCGACGACGTTTTGTTCAATGTCCTAGCATTTTGTGGGCCATTTGTGCTCGGACTGAAAGTTGCGCTGATCAGCGATCGATTTGACTTTTTGGTGGACGCGCATTTCAGAACGAAGGAATGGGCGTTGGGCGATTTGAAAATTTGTCGCGCATCTTACGGAAATGGCACTGAAATTGTCAAAATTGGTGACGATAATGTTGAGCATCGGCTTGCAATTCCGCAAAATCCGCTTCCCGACAATGTGATCGAATTCAAAAGCATTCAAATAAGGTCAATGTCGGTTTAATGGTTCCACAAGCGGTAATAGGTAGTTAAGTTTATATCTCCCCCCCCCTTTTTGAAAAATAATTTTTTTGTTTCAAAGTCGAGAGAAAATGATATTTTTAGGGGGATATTCAGAGGCGTAAAATGCGATTCTAACATCCATTTCAACGAATTTTGAACCCCGAACCCGGAATTAGATTGAAAATTCAAAATTTTCCAAAATTTATTTTGGCCTCAAAATAATTCAAAGAGCATGAATTCAATTATTATTTGCTTTTTGCGTTGTAATTTAATGCTTTTTGAATGGGTTTGAGGCCAAATATTTTTGAAAAATTTTGATTCTGTTTAAAAAATTATTCGAATTCGGATCCGGGGTTCGAAATTGGTCGAAATGGATGTTCGAATCGCATTTTACGCCTCTGAATACCCCCCTAAAAATAACATTTTCTCGACAAAAAATTATTTTCAAAAAAGGGGGGGGGGTATAAACTTAACTACCTATTACCCTGCAAGCTCTTAAAAGTTCTTTTCTTGCAAATGTTTGTTGAATTTCGCAACACTGTTAGTTACATTGACCAAAGTGCCATCGAATTTCTCCAACGCATTCGCCGACTTTTCGACTCCAACGGCACCAATGTTTGGCTTGAAACACCCGACGACCAAGCCCGCAGTTGGGGCATCATTTGGGACCGGATTTGGCCATTTATTAATGACAACATTTGCGGCATTTATTTGTCTTTTAACAAACTCAACCGTTTGCGCCAATTCTCTCGTGCCATTCTCGGCGATTGCGCACAGCTCTGCGTGATTCATTGCGGTTCTATTTTTCCCGCGTTCCCGGCCGATGACAATGCCGGCACTTCTTCTGGCCAAGCGTCGGCCAAATGGTTGCACACGCCCCGCGGGAATGGGCTTCCGAAGGTGTTGGAAAGCTTTGCTCGTTTGCCAAAAATGGATGGACTCAAAATGGTAATGCTTTCAATGTGAATTTCTGCTCTTTCATTAATTTGTTGTTACATTTTAGGCATTTATCAATTCGGTAGAAGAGCCTGTCAATTTTATCATCTGTCTTTGGGATGCTTCTTCTTCCTCTGCTGACATTGTGCCATTTGAACAGGGTACGGATATTTGATGCTTTAGCATCGTTTTGTGCTTTTTTTGATAAGCCAATGATGATGCTTTTTTGTTGAAAGGATGCTTTTTGTGATTTTTAGGAAATTTGTAGACTTTTTGTCGATTTTTTAACAAGAAATTGCTCAAATTACTAGTAATTGTTGTCAGCCAGAAATATAACGCATGAAGCTATGGGTACTTACATTTTTGATTTTTATGTTATATGATGCACTGATTACGAATTCGTCAAAAGAAAATAAAAAGTAGTGGATTTTCACTTTTTCAGATAATTTTTATTAAATAACATATATTTTTTTACAATTTTTGACCCAAAAGGGTCCCCCCTATGGTTTGCAAACTTTGAGGATCCATAACTTTCTTCATAGTGCTCTTTGCGACAACAAATTTTTGCGGATTCGTAATCAGCTCGACGAGCGGATTTATTGGTATATGATTCGACGAAAAACAACAAAAAAATTTCAAATTTTTCACGTTCTGCTGATGAATGATGATTTTTGAAAATTTTGAGATCCGAGCCCTGCATTTGAACTGAAAAACTATTGGACGGGCGAGCGATTGGTGTGGCGACGCTTTGACAAATTCAAATGGCTGTTGGTCCGTTGTCCAATTGAGCGCGACGAAGTGAAATGGGCCGAGTGGGAGCAGGAAGCGGCTTGGCATTTGCCATGGCACTGGTGTCGCATCGACATTAACCTCGCCGACAGTGCCATCAGCGACGACGGGTAAAGTTGCCAAATATTCCGCTTGAAAAATGCAATAAAAGTGAATGCCTAAAACAACATTTTGAAGTGCCAAACATTTTCTGCAAATTTTTTTTGTTTGTTAGTGATACATTCAAAAAATTACTAGTTCAAAATTCGGCTAATTGTTTCATCCTAAAAAATCTGACTTAAAACTATAGGACGGGACCGGGATTTTTGGGAAAACCCGGGACCGGCACTAAATTAGTCCCGGTCAAGAAAACCGTGACTACTAGACAAAAAAGACCTTTTGAAAAAAACCGGGACCATTTATAACGGAGCTTGAAAAAAACCGGGACTAAATTTCAGTACCAGAAAAGACATTTCAGTACTGGTCCCGGTCCCGTCCTAAAACATCCGGATTGCCCGAACTTGCCAAAATGAAAACGAGGCCAAAATTTTCTCAATTTTGTTTTTTGCCTTTTGTTAAAGAATATTAGCGATAAAAAGGTTAAAATATGCATTTTCAAAATAATGCATTCACGAATTTACGAATGCCAATATATTATTTCTTTAATTTTCAGACTGCTTGACGCAAGCGAAGGTCCGAGTGAGCCCAAAAAGAGAAAGAACTGAGGACGGCGGAATTTGGAGGGAAATTCAAACCGACAAAATGGACTAAACATTATAAAAGTGTTGCTTTTTCGTTTCAAAAAGGCTTTTGCCTTGCTACAAGTTTATAATGTTTAAATCCAGAATAATCACCAAAATGTTGTGGACGAACTTCCAAAATTGGCACTTTTCACTATTGGTCAGTCAATAGAGCCCGTCCTTTTGAAAATCTTGGGATTGGAATTGACGAAGGCCTGGAAAATATAACAATTTTGAAATTAATATTTGGCAATTCAAATTCATGTTTTGGCCGATTTTTCTCATTGCGTTCCAAGCAGAACAGGATTCCGAATTTCTGGACATTTTTGGATTTTTGCCGGAAATATTTAAAATAATTTGAGCTTTAATATAAATATTTTACATTATTTTTCTCAAACGGGTGCTACAGTAATCCAGTTAAATTTCTGAGAATATTTATATAAAAAATGATTGAAATTAATTTTTTGATTTTTATTAATTCACCAGGAGACATGCACAGAAAAATGCAATAAAAACGAAAAATATACCCCTAAAGATCGACTTTTTAAAAATTTCAAAAAGTCCACCCCTAAAAATTGACTTTTTCGTGACTAAAAATGCTCCACCATAAAATTGAACAGTTTTAAAATTCTGCTTATGTTCAAAAATTTTATCTGAAATGCCGTTAATTTGCATATAAACTTTTTACTGCTTCAATTAGGAAAATATTGCCCATTTTTTGCTATATTTGAAAAAAATTTTCTCCATATTTCGTCCATATTTTGAATTTTTGATCCATATTTTATGGCCATATTTCGAGATTTTTTGTCCATATAATTCGCGGCCCTAGCTATGACGAAGCAAAAAAGCAAGTGGGGCGAGACGGAGGGCGGAGGAAGAAGTCTGATTTTAAACCGGTTTAAAAACGGATATACCCAATTTTTATTTTCAATCAACTAATTCCTAATTTTGAAAGCCAATATGAGTGATTTGTCCATTTTTAATCAGTGGATAACTGAGTCCCCAGTCAAAAGACACTTCAGTCCCGGGTCTGTAACTCTTCGAATGGTTGCCCAAAATTTTTGTTTTCGGATTCATACATTGCAGACTGAGAGGAGTTCGGAATTGCATAAAAAGTGACAATGAAAAAAATTGGCATTTGCCGTTCAAATTGGATTTTTAAAATTTTGGATAGTCATTACACTAATCCCAGCGTTTACGGGCATCGGCGATCACACAGAAGAGGTCAACTTCCTAGCATTCGGAATTGGCATAAAAAAGTGTCAATTAAAAAAATTGGCATTTGCCGTTCAAATTGGAGTCAACTCTTTTTTCTGGCATTTTTTAGATAGTGCTAAACGAACAAGATTAAACCTCATTTTAAAAGTTTTGCCTAATCGGACTATCAAAAGCCACAAACAAGCTGACTTCTGGGAGCACTGATTTTAAGTCAATATTTCGTCTTTTTTAATTCATATAAATTTCGTCTCAATTTATTACAACGAAACTTTTGAATTACCTAATTTCATTTCCCACACAATTCTTTGGGTCAACATTTTGCTGGGAGCGAAACAAATGAGAGATTATTTCCCCACAACGAAAGTGCCTTCCTTACCCCCCTTTTTTGGGTCATCATTTGCCCAAAGTAACGTCCTTCAAATATTTATAAGAATATCCCCCCAACATTTATTCTATAAAAATAATGTTTGTAATTCAGCCCATAAATATTTTTTAAAAATTGAAAATAATTTAAAAAGTTTTAAGAAAGCCGGGGATCAGCTTTTTAGGGTCCGTCCTCAAAATCACATATCCGTTATCCGTCCGTATCCGTGACCTTCCAAAATCCCATATCCGGATATCCGCGGATAATATCCGGATAAGTGGGTTTATCATATCCGTCATCCGTCCGTATTCCGTGGCGATCCAAAAAACCATATCCGTCATCCGTCCGTATCCGGATATATACGCGGATATCCGCATATCCGGGTATCAAATCAATAGTCGTGTTCAAAATTGTTCAAAAAGCATGAATTTGGTCGTTACAAGCTTTTTAATTCTAAAATATTTTTGTGATTTTTTTAAAAATAGTTTAGATACAATTCACAAGTTTTTCATTTCATTAGCGATCAAATTGCCGTATTTTTTTAAATTTTTCTTGCAAAGCTCTTAACCATTTTTTAAAAATACATATATTAAATATTTGCTAAAATGATATTTTATTCAAATTTAAATAATATTCCGGCCAAATTGGGTGAATTGAGCTTTGCCCCATCTCCTCGAGATTGAGAATAGATTCCGGGAGTCAGTCGAGACCGATTTTTTTGTTGAGCGGCTACAATTCCTTAGAAAAGCAATAAAAAAATGCAATTTAATATACTTTGCGATTATCATTATCTTAAAATATATTTTTTAATTTTCCTTAACTTCAACAGGAGAAGTGAAACAAACTTTGTATTTTGTTAAAAAAGTAACGACATATAATGAAAAGAAATAACAACCGAAAAAACAAAAAAGGAAATGCCATCGACCAACAACAACAACAACGGCACCTTAATTCCCTGCCGGGGCCATCCTCGTCAACGACGGTCTCCTCACTGGAAGAAGATGCGTTCGACGGTCGGTCATTCTTGAGTTAAAATGCTTAATTTCAAGAAATTATGACAAGAACCTAAAAATATAAATAGAAAAAATATGTAAATACAATTTTGATCAATTAAGAAACAGCCTTGATGGGCCCATCAACGTCAACTGCCTGTGGCCAACAACAAAATTGTTCGGGGAACGAGCCTAAGGTAGGGAGGGTGGTTTATGCAGTTCAAAATTTTTAGAAATTTCAAAAAGTTGCTCAATAATAATTTGTTCATATTTTCCGCACATTTTTATTAAACATCGGTCATCCAACTTTTTCCGAACATTTTTAGGTTCCAACTTTTCCAAATTTTGGTTCAACCTTTCCAAACATTTGGGTCCATCCAACTTTTTTGAATGGATTTTTCTTCAAATTTTTCAAATATAGCGAAAAATGGGCCAGATTTTCCTAATTGAAGTAATAAGAGAAATATTTTACATGTAAATAAAATGCATTTCAGAAGTTTTTTGAGAATAAGCACAATTTTAAAAATTTTTCATTTTTTGGTGGCAGAATTTTTTGTCGCGAAAAAGTCCATTTTTATGGATGCATTTTTGAAAATTTTGTAAAAAGTCGATGCTTAGGGGTATATTTTTCGAAATATCCGTGAAATAGACTTAAAATATTGATCAAAAAACCCCCCAAAATATTGACCAAAAACACCGAAAAGTGCCAAAATATTGATTAAAAATGTGCTAAAACTGGTCAAATCCAGTCCAATTTGCGTGAAAACCATCAAAATTCGTCAATCTTTAACAGTTTTCTTCTCAAAATTGTAAATTTAATGCTTTTTAGGAGGTTTTTATCGACAGGTGGAAGAAAGAATGGAAATGGTTAGCCAACATTTACTCGGATGACGACTTAGAACGTGTTCGCCAAGAAAATAACCTTGGAACCAAAAACGATTCCGGAAAGCATTCCTGGTTCGGCTGCAAAACCAACAAAAAATCAAAAAAGTCGCAGGCGTATAAGCACTGCAAATATAGGGCCTTATATGCGCCAGAGAAGGAGGCAATTTTTTATCGGGAGGAACACAACCACCCGATAAAAAAAGCGGTAATTTTACAGAGTTTTTTTAGGAATGGGAGGGGTCGGAAATTTTTTAAAAATTTAATCAATGAAAATAGAACATTCCGTCAACGGTCACTAACGCCGCCGCATGCTCAACGCCGCCGCGTAACACCACCACCAGCACTAACAATGGGCCGACCACACGGGCGCGCTCCACTCGGTACTCCACATTGTGAGAATGGATGATGACTAGTAGGGATGTTCGAGAGTCTCGGTCTCGAGACGAGAAATTTCTCGGTTTTTTGGGTCTCGGCCTCGAGTCTTGGGATCATTTCTCGGTCTCGAGTCTCGGTAAATTTCAAGTCTCGAACATCCCTAATGAATAGGCATCGGATTTTTATATTTTAACATTTTTTTTCGTGAATTCCCTACCATGAGAGAAGCCCAAAAATAGTAAATTTTTGAATTAGGGCGACTTTTTTAGCACATATGAAAACATATTTTGGGGTTATTTTTTGCACATATTTAGTGACATTTTTAAGCTTTTTCAAAGTTTAGCATATGTATATTTCACCATTTTTTAATAATAAATCCATACTTTGGCCTTTTTGGGTCAAAAATTCAAGAGAAATTCGGGGTTTTTGTGAAAATTTCATAAGAAAAATGCAATAAAAACTAAAAATGTGCCCTTAAAAATCAAAAAATTTTCAAACCAAAAATGCACCCCTAAACAAATGACTTTTTCTTGGACCAAAAATCCACCCACAAAGATCGACATTTTCCGTAAAATTTTTACCTTTTGATATTTTTTATAAACAAAATAGGTGAAAAATATTATATTTCAACTGTAAGAGCAAAATTTTGTTTTTTGCCTTTTGTTAAAGAATTTTAGCCAAACATAAAAAGGTTAAAATATTTCAAAATAATGCCTTCAAGAAAAAAACGAGTTTTACATTTTTCTGCGCACAAAATTTTCCATACGAATGTCATAATTTCTATAATTTTCAGACTGCTTGACGCAAGCGAAGGTCCGAGTGAGCCCAAAAAGAGAAAGAACTGAGGACGGCGGAATTTGGAGGAAAATTTAAACCGACAAAATGGACTAAACATTATAAAAGTGTTGCTTTTTCGTTTCAGGCTTTTGACCTTGCTAGTTTATAATGTTTAAATCCAGAATAATCACCAAAATGTTATGGACGGAAACATCCAAAATTGGCCATTTTCACTATATGGTCATTAGAGCCCGTCATTTTGAAAAATCCTGGGTTTGGAATTGATGAAGGCCTGGAAAAATTTTCAGATTTAATATTTGACAATTCAAATTCATGTTTTGGCCGATTTGTCTCATTGCGTTCCAAGCAGGGATGTAACAGTATACCGGATTTCTGGTTACCCAGTCTCTATTTATTACCCAGTCCCTAATAATTACCCACCCTAGAGGAGGATTGGAAAATAATTACCCAAGGTAATAATTAGAGTATTTACGGTATGTAAGTGTTTTCTGATTCTTTTTCCCACGGCATACCTTTTCAAAAACTGCTGCTTTTGTGCTTCTTTTTTATGGGAGGTCAATATGCCGGGTTCATGTTTATACAACGCAGACTCCTCCATTCCACTGAAAGGTTCAAAAAAATACGGTCGAAAACAGTGCTGTATCGAAATTTCAATTTTTGACGTTTTTTCCTTTCGATTTTCGACGTTTTTTCTTTTCGATTTTCGATTTCGACAAAAATGGACTTTTTTTTCGAAATAATTTCGAAAGTCGTGGTCCCGGCTTTTAAATTTTTGGCAAGGCAAGGACTTTTTTTAAACCTTTCTTCGGCCTTCACATTTTATCCCCCATTAACGGAACATTTTTAATGATTTTCTAAATTAAAAATGCGCGCAAAAAAGGAATTATTGAAATAAATTCATCACATCTTCTTGAATTTTTGCTTTCATTCCCAGAGTTTGGGTGCTTTTTCACATTGAACTTTTTTTAAAGACAAATTGAACTGCTTGGCTTCTTTCTCCCAAAATGATCCTTTCATTCAATTTTCGAAAACGGAATCATTTATTAATTGTTACTTATTAGTTGCACTTGGGGACAAACCCGGGCTTTTAATCCCGCACAATAATCTTATTTTTTTTTTTTTCAAGCAAAATCCTGCAAGCACTACCGCAAAATTGTTGACAAAGGTTCAATTGGAAAAAGGTTGGTAATGCCATAAAGTAACAGAATCCGAATCAGACTTCCATTTCGACAAATTTCGGATCCAGGGATGCCAAAATGCCCTTTTTTAGTGGCAAATGCCACTATTTTGGAAATTTGCCATTATTTTTCCACCTTTTTCCGCCGACCCCCCCCCCAGAAGAAAGCATAATTCTCAAAAAAAATTCTTTTCAAAAATTCCTCAAGAAACTGCCACAAAAATGCCACTATTTTGGTGCCAGTTGCCATATTTGGTCGAAGGGGAGTTGGCATCGCTGTTCGGATCCCGTACCCGAATTAGAACAGTAAAAATCAACAATTTTAACATTTTTAACCTTTTTGAAATTTTTCTAACAATGAGATGAATTTGTTTCTTTTCAATTGTGAATTTTAATACATTTGAAGGATTATTTTTCATTTTTTATTTTTTAATTTTAAAGAAATTTGACTTTTCCTAAAACTTTTTGCACCTAATTTTGGCATTTTGGAGTTTTAGCACCAATTTTGATAAAATTTGAAAAAATAGCGTGCACATGAAAGGGAGTTGTACCCTTAATAGGTAGGTGCACTGGGATGCTCGCGCCGTTACCACTGCGCTATGTACGATGCCAAAAGATACTTTTCAAAAGGCATTTATTTAGGTCCCTCTTTTTACCTTTTGGGTTTTGGGTAAATATCAGGGATGGGCAAAATCGGAAAATAAAATCCGAAATCCGAATTCCGAAATTCCGGAAAACCAAAAATCCGAAAGGATTTTAAATCCGAAATCCGAATTCACGAAAATCCCGAAATTTTTCCGGAATCCGAAACCCGAAATTTTTTCAACGGAAATTTTTG
>MEIZ01000175.1:80672-95414 GCA_001723225.1 Globodera ellingtonae | reverse complement strand
AAAACCGGAAAAGTCGGAATTTTTATGAATTTTCTTAGCGCCTATGAAAGAAGACGGCATTTTCTCCGCAAAAAATGCCGTGATTTATTATGTCCAAAAGCAAACCCTATGCGCATTTTTGGTCAGCGCGTGTTTGGCCTTTGGTCGAAGAAGTTGGGAAAATATGCAAAACGCCGGAAGGGATCGACAAATGTTTAGGGTGGGAGGAGGGTGATAAGCTGAATTACCATATTATTCCAAAAATAAATCAATATTATTTTTCTAATTAACGATTAAAGCCACTGTCACCAATATTTTTAAAAGATGTGCGTAACGCTACCTATTTTTTTTCGAAATTTTCTGTTCAATAATTAACCAAAAAATGAGCAGAATTACCATATTACCGGGAAAAATAGGAACATAAAGGAAAAATATTTTCAAATTTTATAAAATTATAAGCATCCACATAATCCGAAATTTTGCTCAAATTCCGAAATCCGAATCCGAAATCCGAAACGGCCAAAAAACCCGAAATTTTCCGGAATCCGAAATTTCGGATCCGAAATTTTGCCCATCCCTGGTAAATATGTATCACATAGGTCCCAGAGCTAAAATCACCCAAATCCACTTTTATAAGTTTTTTAGGGACTGAAACCAATAGAACAATCAAAACTTTTATTGGGACGAGTCTTTAAACCGGTTTTTGAACGGTTTAAAAAATTGCCAAAAATGGAGATTTTAGTATCTTTCGACAGCTCTCGACCGATCTAGATGTGACGTGACACGATCAGACGCCATTTGGATGCCGTCCGACTGAGTCCCGGTGTTAAAGGGACATTTCTTTACCAAAAGTAAAAATGAACTCCCTTTCTCCGCAGACATCTGTAAACAGAAGACTTTACACTGGGACTCAGTCGGACGCCATCCAAATGGCGTCTGATCGTGCCCCGTCACATCTAGATCGGCGGAGAGCTGTCGAAAGATACTAAATTTGTTGAATTTGGCCGACAGGAAGACACAAAATACAGGCCAAAAATATCCTTTTTTGGCAATTTTTAAACCGTTCAAAAACCGGTTTAAATGCTCGTTCCAATAAAATTTTTGGTTTTTCTATCGGTTTCAGCATTCTAAGAAATCCCTATTAAAGTTGTTTTCAGTGATTTTGAGCCTGGGCCCTCAGATCCATATTTACCAGTATATGCCTAAATACAACATTTTTGAAGTGCCAAACATTTTCTGAATTTTTTTTTGTTTGTTTGTGATACATGTCAAAAAATCTACTGAGTCCAAAATTTAGCTAATTGTTTCCTATTTCCTAAAAAATCTGACTTAAACAACCGGATTCCTCGAACTTGCCAAAATGAAAATGAGGCTAAAATATTTTCAATTTTGTTTTTATTTTAGAAACACCCAGAGTTTGGGTGCTTTTTCACATTGAACTTTTTTTAAAGACAAATTGAACTGCTTGGCTTCTTTCCCCCAAAATGATCCTTTCATTCAATTTTCGAAAACGGAATCATTTATTAATTGTTACTTATTAGTTGCACTTGGGGACAAACCCGGGCTTTTAATCAAAACCGGAAAAGTCGGAATTTTTATGAATTTTCTTAGCGCCTATGAAAGAAGACGGCATTTTCTCCGCAAAAAATGCCGTGATTTATTATGTCCAAAAGCAAACCCTATGCGCATTTTTGGTCAGCGCGTGTTTGGCCTTTGGTCGAAGAAGTTGGGAAAATATGCAAAACGCCGGAAGGGATCGACAAATGTTTAGGGTGGGAGGAGGGTGATAAGCTGAATTACCATATTATTCCAAAAATAAATCAATATTATTTTTCTAATTAACGATTAAAGCCACTGTCACCAATATTTTTAAAAGATGTGCGTAACGCTACCTATTTTTTTTCGAAATTTTCTGTTCAATAATTAACCAAAAAATGAGCAGAATTACCATATTACCGGGAAAAATTTTATTGGCCTTTTACCTCTCGAAATGTTTAAAAATCCGCGGGTTCGACAAGTTTTTATGATAGCAATTTTAGAGCAATTATTAATGCCGCACAATAATCTTATTTTTTTTTTTTTCAAGCAAAATCCTGCAAGCACTACCGCAAAATTGTTGACAAAGGTTCAATTGGAAAAAGGTTGGTAATGCCATAAAGTAACAGAATCCGAATCAGACTTCCATTTCGACAAATTTCGGATCCAGGGATGCCAAAATGCCCTTTTTTAGTGGCAAATGCCACTATTTTGGAAATTTGCCATTATTTTTCCACCTTTTTCCGCCGACCCCCCCCCCAGAAGAAAGCATAATTCTCAAAAAAAATTCTTTTCAAAAATTCCTCAAGAAACTGCCACAAAAATGCCACTATTTTGGTGCCAGTTGCCATATTTGGTCGAAGGGGAGTTGGCATCGCTGTTCGGATCCCGTACCCGAATTAGAACAGTAAAAATCAACAATTTTAACATTTTTAACCTTTTTGAAATTTTTCTAACAATGAGATGAATTTGTTTCTTTTCAATTGTGAATTTTAATACATTTGAAGGATTATTTTTCATTTTTTATTTTTTAATTTTAAAGAAATTTGACTTTTCCTAAAACTTTTTGCACCTAATTTTGGCATTTTGGAGTTTTAGCACCAATTTTGATGAGTTTTTAGAACCTAGATAGGTGTACCTAAAACTAGATTTATTGCACCTAAAAACAATCCATGCCTAATTATTTTGGAAAAATAAATACTTACCAAAAGACTATCTCATGGGGGTTTAAACCCTATTTTTCGGCTTTAAATGCGAAAATTTAATATAAAATATTCAACTAATTTAAAAAATTTGAAAAAATAGCGTGCACATGAAAGGGAGTTGTACCCGTAATAGGTAGGTGCACTGGGATGCTCGCGCCGTTACCACTGCGCTATGCACGAAACAGAGCATTTCCTTTTCAAAAGGCATTTATTTTCGTCACTCTTTTTACCTTTTGGTTTTTGGGTAAATATGTATCACATAGGTCCCAGAGCTAAAATCACCCAAATCCACTTTTATAAGTTTTTTAGGGACTGAAACCAATAGAATAATCAAAAATTTTATAGCATTTAAACCGGGTTTTGACCCGGTTAATTTTGAAGCGGGGGGGGGACCTTTGGGTCAAATTTTAGGAAAATAATTTTATTCTAAAAATTGTTTAAATATGTTATTTGATGCGCTGTTTCTGAATTTGTCAACAGAAAAAAAAATTGAGAATTTAAAGCGGTTTTGGCTACAAATCATCTTTCTCTAACTTTTTTTCTTGTCATTAAAAGGCTTTGTGACGGAAAGGTCAGGAGTCAATACCGTCCACTCATTTCCAAATTTTGGAGCTAAAATTAAAAATAATTTAAAAAACAGCCTACTGAATATGAAAATAGCTTTTTTTAAATTAAATTGTATGATTTTCTTCAGCAATGTATTTTAAGTCCAACCCTTCGGTCGAACAGTTCAAAAAATTGATACACATTGCAAGCATTCGGTACTTGTGGTTCACAGCGCCCAACAATTTCTGATTGCTTATGGAAAAACTAAAACAAATTTCGATAGGGTGCGTTGATGTCCGAATTACTCTCGCCGTCTGACACCCTCTCTCTCTCTCTCTCCTTTTCGCGCACTATTTCTTCGAAGAATAACATGTACCAGAACAAGTTATTGCAGCAAAAAAATAGCAGAAAAACTGTTATTTTAGAAATTGATCCTCAAATTTTTTTATAATATTGCCGATTTTTGACCTATAATTTTACACAAGAACGAAGAGGGTCTGCCATGAAAAAATTTTTAATTTTTTTATTCCAAAAATTTGATTTTACTCACATTTTGGACTTTAAAATTAACGAACCAAAACACGAAACGCCCAAAAACTTTTACTTATTACGGAGATTACTTACTTTTACTTGATTTTGCCGTTACTTATTACCTATTTTTTTGACAATTACTATTACTGATTACCGTATATACTGCTTTAATTACCCACCCTGTAATAATTACACACCCTGTAATAATTACCCACCCTGTAATAATTACCCACCCTGTAATAATTACCCACTCTAGGAAGGGGTTGAAAAATAATTAATTACCCATCCGTAATAATTTGAGCTTGGATTTATATGGACTAAAAACCGCGAAATATGGACTTAAAGAAAAATTTTTTTGATTTTTAGAGGGTACATTTTCGTTTTAATGCATTTTTCTTAAGAAATTTTCGCAAAAAGTCCGAATTTTTCTTGAGTTTTTGACCAAAAAGGCCAAAATAAAGATTTATTATGGGAAAATGGCGAAATATGGATTTATTCTCAAAAAAGCCAAAATATGGATTTATAAGGACTAAAAAGTCGCTTTAATTCTTAAAATCTTCGAAATGAATGCTATTTTTGGGCTTCTCTCATGATTCCCTATTCTACAAAAAAACATATTAAAACAAGAAAATCCCAGCTCTAGTAATAATTACCCACCTTTTTAGGGGGGAGGGGCTAATTCGAAAAAAGATAATCTTTAGGGGTGCATTTTTTTTAAAAAGTCAATCTTTAGGGGTGCATTTTTGCATTTTCCTTAAGCTTTTCAGCCAAAAGTATCGTCGGTTTTTCTTGTGCGATGATAAAGAAAGGCGTTGACGACAAACTGATCAAACACATGAATCGTGAACATGGTGATATTTCATCGCGCTGACAAAGATATAAGCCCGACGACCATCTGATGAAAACATTAAAAGCAGAATTGGAAACAATGCTTGTATGTGTAACTCAACGGCAACATTCATTCAAGAAGTAAGGGATAATAAATATATTAGATAAAATGCTATCCCGAAACTTATAGGGCCTCAAAACCAGCATGGTCACACGAGCAGTGAGCATAAAGTTTCTATGTTTTTCGGTAGCTGAAGATGCACCGATCACAAAGGACGACTGTTTTAACATTGGTTATATGATTTTTAACGGTTAACTGAATATTTCTATGGAGTTCACAACGCCGTAAATGCTCTGCAATTTGGCAAACCACCATCAAAATTTAAAAACATAACTTTAACACTGTTGAGCATTAGAAACATGGTCTTGACCACGCAGTTCAAAGTTGGCTTCGAGACTAAGACTGAATCGTTGTGAAATGAAAATGGGCAAAACACAAAAATGAACAAAAGTTATTTGTATTAGTTTTTAATAGGTCCATCCTTATAATCCTCATTAGTATTTTCATTAGGCTCAGCCTAGCTTGCTCTAATAGAGGAAATACGGTAACTACCCATTAACACATTTTCTTAACCAATTATATTTAGAACATTGATTCATAATGTAAAGGTAAAGATTGTTATCAATCTATTTTTTAACTTTAAACATCTTTTAATCGAACAAACCTGCACCATCCAACAGGGCGTTAGGTACTGCTTTTTTTTACTCAAATTACAATATACTTTATGATAGCTGTGATTATACCTAACCAATTTTTAAACCAAAATATAAAAAATATTCCCGATGGCACTGTTTGACTCTAGCTGTTGTATATCAGAAATTTACCGCTAAGAGCGTTAAAAATCTAAGAAATTTTGAAAAAAATCCACCAACATTTCAAAAAAACCACTTCTCTTCGTATTTCGTATATCGGATTTACAATAGCAAATAATATATATTTTTATTTTTGAATCGTCTGTCCACCATGCATACAATAATAATAATAATTTAGTCCGTCCACCATACATACAATAATAATATTATTTTTATTTTTATTTAGTCCGTAACCAATGGATTTCTCGCACGAATCTGTAATGATTTTGTCAAAAATTATGGATCCTCAAAGTTGACCAAACCATAGAGGACACTTTTGGTCAAAAGTTGAAGAAATAAGTAGGCAACGATTCAGATGTATGGGTCAAAGTTGTTAAGGAGTAGTTTGGGTACTTTTCATCCAATTTTTGTCACAAGAAGATGTTGGCAGGCCTTAAATTCTTGGGACGCGTAAACATTTTTGGAAGCATAAAGTCAACTAAACCATTCCCTTTTACTGCATATTTTTGAATACAATTAAAGACATCCTTAAGAATTGCGGTCCCGACGAAAAAAAATCTTAACAATTTCAAATTCATGTTTTCAAGGGTAAAAATATGCGTAGAACACGAATTCGAGCTCGGATTTTGCGAATGCAGAAAGCCAAACCCGAATTTGAAAATTTTTACGAAATTTCAGGCACGTTAAAAATAATTTATGCATGAACACAAAATTTAAATCTTCAAAAAATGGACGAAACTCTTTATATAATGACCATCCAAAAAAGGTAAAAGTGTCGTTTAGGTACCTTGCTCGAAATTTAACAAATCATATACCAATCGACTTCGCTCACGAGCTCAGCACGATCCGCAAAAATTTTTCCGCAGAAACCACTTTGAAGACAGTTATGAGCCCGGGACTGAAGTGTCTTTTCTAGTTATTTAAAATATGTCATTTTTAATTTCAATTTCAGGCGTTAATTGTTTTTGTCCATTTTATYTCATTCTCTTCTTAAAAGACAAACACTGTTTTGACGTGTATTGAGTGAACACAGCAATWTAGCAGCAATTTACCGACCGTCACTTTCTAAAATAATTTGTCTCCACTTTGTCTGGAAGTTTTTGTTTTTTGGAGAGGCAGACAAACATGATGAATTTGATTGATTTATTACCAATTAACTTTTAAATTATTACTGTTTATTAAAAGCGGGTCTAATTTGAATTAGAGAAAACTTATTGGCTATATATAATAATTTTTTTTATGCTAAATTGGAGTTTTTAAACAATTATTTTAAATCCCATGCTTATCCAACACATTGCTGGCTAACTGAACGCCTAATTTGGAATTGGTATTTATTTATCTCTAAAACGCAACACTTTTTGGAATGATAAAATAGTTCAAAATCGACCCGCAAATCAAATAAATTTGTTCTTGATATTTGATTTTTGAAGTAAAATTAGTCAACATTTTAAGCTCTGCTTGGTGAAATGATCAAAGGCATGGGGAGGCTACAACTTTTTTTGAGAATTGCCCAACAGTTTAATTTTGCTTCTGAATGCTTCTACTTTCGAATGGTATCGAAAAAGTTTGATTTGGTTAGGTTTGAAAGACAAAGTGAGCGAGGTGGTTAAATACGATTTATTAACATTTACTGACAAAGAATAATGCCAAATTGAATTGTATGGTCACTTTTTGSATTATTAACATTTACCGYCAAAGAATAATGCCAAATTYAATTGTATGGGCACTTTTGAATGCATTAATTAACATTTACCGACAAAGAAAAATGCCAAATCGAATTGTACGGTCGGTACTTTTGAATGCATTTATTTAACATTTANCACTTTTGAATGCATTAATTAACATTTACCGACAAAGAAAAATGCCAAATCGAATTGTACGGTCGGTACTTTTGAATGCATTTATTTAACATTTACCGACAAAGAAAAAAGCCAAATTGAATTGTATGGTCACTTTTGAATGCATTAATTAACATTTACCGACAAAGAAAAAAGCCAAATTGAATTGTATGGTCACTTTTGAATGCATTAATTAACATTTACCGACAAAGAAAAAAACCAAATTGAATTGTACGGTCCACGTTTAAATCCGACAAAAATGTCCGTCCCTCACCTCAAAAGCTCAATTCGTAGAGAGTTGCCTTTTTGTCGCCCGAGCCGGTCAGAAGGAAACGGTCGTCGCTCGAAATGTCGCAGGAAAGCACCGAACCGCTCTCTTTGCTCTCCAGCAACGGGTAACCGTACGGCGACCACCAACAATTCACCACGCTGTCTTTGCCAGTAGAGACAAACCACTGAATTTGAATTATTTTAATAATTGAGTRTTCGGAAGGGCGCCCGGCGGGTCGGGAGGCCARTCGGCGGGAAGGGTGGGCCAAGAATGCCAGATCACTTTCGAAAATATGGCATTTTTTTATGGCAATTTTCTTAAGGAATTTTCAAAAGAAATCGCTGACGCATTTCCCGGGAGCCGGGAGGAGTGTAAGGCTTTACATCTGCGCATGTTCAATGTCTTCAACTTTTGAATTCTCGGGCCACAAATTTTCTTGTATTTATGCAAAATGAAGCTTAATGTCTGCCAAGCAGGTTTAATCTGCCACCCCGGATTATCGAATTTTGTAACGTTTTTAGTAAATATTGTTAATCGGATATTGTAATTAAAAAAAGTAACGAAATCATTTATATTATTTCAGCGAGAGGAATCGATMGATATATAAATTGCATGTGATTTCATATGTCCGTATTCTTCACACTTTTTCTGTCCCCTATTCTCTCGGGATGCTCGAGATTTGCAATTAACCAAGAATCGCGACTCGATACCGAGACATTATTTTTTGGGCGTTTGGTGTTTTGTTTCGTTAATTGGAAAGTCCAAAATGTGAGTAAAATCAACATTTTTGGAAGCAAAAAAAATTCAAAATTTTTCATGGTAGACCCTCTTCGTTCTTGTGTAAAATTATAGGTCAAAAATCGCAATATTATAAAATTTGATCTAAAATAACGGATTTCTGCTATTTTTTTTGCTGCAATAACTTGTTCTGGTAAATTTTATTCTTCGAAGAAATAGTGTGCGAAAAGGAGAGAAAGAGTGTCAGACGGCGAGAGCAATTGGTATATCAACGCACCCTATCGAAAATTTATTTTCGTTTTTCCATAAGAAATCAGAAATTACTAGGTGCGTTGAACCACAAGGCCGGAGGGTACTAGTGGTGTGTGAAACAACTCTGTGTAACTATTTTTTGAACTGTTCGACCGAAAGGTTGGACTTAAAAGACAACAAAAAAAATCAATACGATTTAATTTAAATTTCGAAACATTTTATTCTGCACGAAAAGGAGAGAGAGATGTGTCAGGCGGCGAGAGTAATTGGGACATCACGCACCCTATCGAAAATTTGTTTTCGTTTTTCCATAAGAAATCAGAAATTACTAGGTGCGTTGAACCACGAGGCCGAAGGGTACTAGTGGGGTTGTTCCGACAATTCGTAACAATTGTGAACTGTTCGACCGAAAGGTTGGATTTAAAATATTGGAACTTTTTGAATCAAAACTTTCTGGTCGGAATCCTAAAATATTAATAAAAACTAGAGACCGGACTTGCGTTTCGAGCGAGATGTCGAGACGAGATTCTCGAAAAATCTCGAAAATTCAGTATTCGAAAACGATATGTCGAGACAAGATTTCTCGAGAATCTCGGATCTCAAAAAATCTTGAGCCGGAACAGTCGAGTTTCGAGATTTTTGGTAAAAATTGAAATTTTTTCAAAATTCTCCAATCTCCACCAAATTTTGTTAAGGGTAAGAAGTGAGCACTAGAAGCATGTCTGCAAAATTTAGTCAGAAATTGCACCAATTTTGGCGTTTCATCTAGTCTGCTGATGGGCTTGACCCATAGTGGGGTATGAAAGAACCGGTGAGAATTTTGTTAGAATTTTTTAAACATTTTTTAAGAAGAATTTTTTAAAAATACAAGTTTTTGAGAATTTTTATTCACTTTTGGGAGTGAGAGGGAGTTCGGCGGTGCAGATAGGCGCCGCCGAGAAAATTTTGAATTTGTAATCAATTTGTAAAGAGATTTCCAGCCAAAATGGAGGATGTTCGGCAGTGCCGACAGGCGCCGCAGGGGGAATTTTTACAAAAAAAAATTGGCAATCTTTGTTAAGAAAAGCACTTTTTTTGCTCGAGATCGAGTCTCGAGTTTTTTTCGAGCGACTGGAGACGAGATTCTCAAAGTATTCGAGACAAGTTGTCGAGACGAGATTTCTCGAGAATCTCGTCGAGATTTTTCGAGTCAGTCTTGAGATKTCGTCTCGACCGGGCTCTACCAGAACACGACGAAACCTAATCCTTCTATAGGTACCTGAATACCGTATATACTCTTGTAATCCCCCAACCTCTAATAATCCCCCAACCTCTAATAATCCCCCATCTTCTGAGTAGGTTGAAAAATAATCCCCCAACCTCTAATAATCCCCCAGCCRCTAATAATCCCCCACCTTAATTAACAGTCCGAATCCATTTTTTCCCCTTTTTCCATTTGGTAAAATTTGACGTGATGTAACGGGAAAAATGGATAAACTATGTGTGTGTTCCAAGCATGTACGCAGGATTTTTTTTTCGGAGGAGGTGCTGAAAGTCGATTTTTAGGGATGCATTTTTTGAAAATTTGAAAAAGTCAATCTTTAGGGGTGCAATTTTGGAGTTTATTGCATTTTTCTTACGGATTTTTTTTTGAAAAAAGTCAATCTTTAGGGGTTCGTTTTTTGAAAATTTGAAAAAGTCAATCTTTAGGGGTGTCTTTTTAGAGTTTATTGCATTTTTCTTAAAGAATTTTTCAGAAGAAAATTTTCTCCAAAATCAATTTTAGGCGCCAAATTTTTGTTTTTTTATGCCAATTTGTTAAGAAAATTGGTCCAAAAACTACAAATTTTGCAAACAAAAGGGTCCCCCCTAGGTTTTTTTCTCAAAAAATTTTCGCCAGCTAATGAAATGAAGAAAAATTTCGTGATAGATGAACATATCGCCAAACAGATTGAAAAATAATCCCCCAACCTCCAATAATCCCCCAACCTCTAATAATCCCCCACTCTCTGAGTAGGTTGAAAAATAATCCCCCATGGGGAATTACAAGAGTATATACGGTATGTACAATAAAGAAAACAATATAAAATTATCAATAGGAATGCAATTATGTCAGATCGATCATTTTGAATGTTAAGCACTTGCTAAAGCAATGACTCATTCATTTTAAAGTTGAGAGAGTACCAGGTGTTTCTAAGGCGTAATTTTAAGAGTTTTTTTAATATATTATTTATTTTATTTGCCAAAATTTTTGCCGGAAATATTTAAAATAATTTGTTTATATTAAACATAAATATTTACATTATTTTTCACAAACGGGTGCGGAAGTATTCCGGTTAAATTTCTGAGAAATATTTATGCCTAAAAAAGATTGAAATTCATTTTTTGTTTTTATTAATTCACCAGGAAACATGCACAGATATTCTGCACAATAACAAAACAATAAAATGGTCAATTGCCAAAATTTTTGCCGGAATTATTTAAAATAATTTGGTTAGCATAAACATAAATATTTTACATTATTTTTCTCAAACGGGTGCGGGAGTATTCCGGTTTAATTTCTGAGAATATTTATGCATAAAAAAGATTGAAATTAATTTATGAAATATAATTTTCTTAAACGATTATCAACAAAATTGGAGTTTTCCCATTTGATGTATGCAGTTTTTTTCAATTGATAGAAAGACACTGTTGACTTCCAGAATGTGTGGGCAAACCAAACACTAAGCCATTATTAAGCTGCCCAAAGAATTTTTTTACAATTTGGCCAGAAAAGAGGCACCAATTAAGAAATCTTTTTAACTCATCTATTTCCGGCGCTTTTTCCTTAGACAAAAAAATGCTCAACAATTGTTTATTATTTTGACAAATCAGCGTCTATAAATGCTATAACTTTTGAATCAAAACATTTTTTTTTAAATTAGCCCTAGCTAAGAAGCAAATTTAAATCACATAGAATTCCCAAAAAATGGGCAAGCTCCATATGACGCCGTCGTAAATCGTAACATCATATCATAATACGACGAGAATTGAAATAGGCCCCAGTAAGTTAAGAACAAAGAAACAAAAAATTTGGTAATAAAATTACAAAAATTTTAAGACGTCTCCTGCCTACCCTTCTTTTCTATAAGAACAAATTCTTTAAAAAATCGGCTCTAATACATTATTTGGAAATTATTCAATTAAAAAACCTTAACTTAAAATTTTGGAGAAAAGTTTTTTTTAAAACCCCGATCCCCGCCCGACCCCGACCGATTGGTGACCTTGACCCCGACAGTCTCGCCCTGAAAAACCGCAACCCCGCAATTCTCAACTCCGACGTCGGGGTGACGACCCTAATCACAAGCATTGTTAATGACTTGGAAATTTTTAAAGCATAAATTTCACATAATCATAAAACTAGGCAAAAAACAATATATTTTTTAGAATTTCATAAATGTTCATTTTTGCTTTCTTTTATTCTTCGGTGGTGTTCTCGATTGGAGACAACGGCGCATTCTTAAATAAATTTGTCATTTAAATCAATTTCCATCGAATAAACTTTAATTAAAATTATTTTTATTATTTTGTGGGCCTTTAGCGGAGAATACGGAAAAAAAACAAAGTTAAAATTACAGACATAAATAATTTATGAATTAAAAATTGCATAACTTACGCATTCCTCCTTCGATTTGGGCCAGCACATCAAAAGTGTCTCCTTTAGAAAAAAGAATTGAAATTTTAAATTTGAAAAGTTTAAAGCTTATAAATAAAACACTTACAATGTTCGAATGCTTTCGCTGCAAACATTTGAAATATTTTGGCTAAATTTGTTTTATTATTTTTAATATTCGCTTTAAAAATTTTGAATTTTATTCATTTTAAAAAACAAATCTGGAAACACTTACACATTTTGCAAGCTGTGCCTTCCCTTTTTCATTGACCAACTGACAAAGACGAGGGCTTTTCTAAATACCGTATTTATACTGTTTTAATTACCCATGGGTAATTATTTTTCAACCTCCTCAGAAAGGCATTATTAGAGGGTGGGTAATTATTACAGGGTGGATAATTAAAAACAGTATATACGGTAATCGGAAAAAAATCAATCAATAAATTAAATACATATAAAAACAATTACACATTCAGACGGATTGGGCATGCACTTTTCAAAGCTTTCCTAAATAAGAACAAAATTAAAAACTTATTATGTATTTATAGAACGGGATTCTTGGTGGCATTTTTTGGATCAGCAACTCCCCGCCGGTGGTGCCCTGTCATTTCATGAAAACCCCAAAATGGGCGAATCGCAAAAAGATCATCTGGTCCCGATCCCCACAGTCCAGTTCAGTACCCAATCCGGATGACCAGCAAGCGCGCAATTTACCTTCTTTGCCTAAATTGCTTTAGCATTAATGTTTTGTTTAAAAAAAATTTACAATTATTAACATAAAAGAGCAACTCACGTAGCCATCTGGGTCTCTTAAGATTCTTTCTTGTTGGGTCATCTAAACGGTTTTGAAGCAGTTTATTCCATAGATTTTAAAATACAACAAAATGCTTACATCATCCACACATATGAAAGCTAAGCCTTCAGGGCAACAAGCGTCCCCCCCCCCCGTTGGACGNCTATTTTAGGTGAAAGATCCAAAATAGGGTTTTTTAGGTTCGGATTGGTGAGTTAAAACGACGAAATTTCCGACTAAAAACATGTTTTTCGTGCAACTCAGCAAAACAAAGCCTGTCTCTTATACACATCTATGTGTATAAGAGACAGCAAAAATTGTGATCTTGGCAAGAAAAATTTGAATTTTATTGCATTTTTTCAGAAATTTTTTGAAAAAAGCGCAAAATAGTCACAAAAGTTCAAAAAAGTCGTCAAAAATGCCAAAATCTGTCTCTTATACACATCTAGATGTGTATAAGAGACAGTTTGTGTTCTTGGCAAGAAAAATTCAAAAATTTGAATTTTATTGCATTTAGACCCGGTTCTTCCACGAATGAGAAAGGCAGTCCAGCCGTGCACACCAAACTGCCTGTCTCTTATACACATCTAGATGTGTATAAGAGACAGGCCCAGAATAGCACAAAAAAGGTAAATGTTTTTGATTTTTTTTTAATTTTAAAATACAACAAAATGCTTACATCATCCACACATATGAAAGCTAAGCCTTCAGGGCAACAAGCGTCCCCCCCCCCCCTGGACGCGCCCCGGGGGAAGCATTCGCCCCATTTGTCGGTGCATTTTTCCTTTATTTTGTGGCATGGCGTGAGCTCTTCGGGTGCCTAATTAAATAATTAATAGAAAAGCAATAAAAGGAACCCCTAAGGAGGAGTTGTGCCACCAGCAGATGAGGCCGCCGGAAAGAGCAAGCGCAATGAGAAAGGCAAAAGCAATCATGCCAACTTTGGAGACGTCCATTTGGTTGTCGGAATTCGAAATAGAAATATTTCTTTTAAAAAAAAATATCAAAATCATTTTTTATTCTAATTTAGAACATTTAAAGTTAGGCAAAATGGCCAGAGAAAAATTGGTCAACTTTATTCCTTTCTCCAAAATGAATGCCCACTGAACACAATGGCGATAAAAACAAAAAGGGGGAGATGTTTTTGATCAGGATAACAGGTGCGATCAGCAGAAGGGAATGGAGGCTTAAGAGAGGAGAGAGCGTTCGACGATTAGAGACAAATCCGGGGAAATGTGGGGAGGGGGACAAAATTCTTTTGAAATGTTTTTTGAAGTTAAAAAATGGCTTAATAACAATTTTAACTATTCAATGCTATAATTTAAAAGAATGAAAATTGATAATTGGAGAAACAGTTGGCAGCAATCAGCTGGAGAGTTCAACATGACGCAACCAAAAACTCGGAAGAGTTTTTTTATCAAAGATCAACTTTCTGTTGCGTCACACATTTTTGTGCACAATTTTAAATATACGGGCAATTTGTCACTGCTTTAAATCTGTCTCTTATACACATCTAGATGTGTATAAGAGACAGTTTTTGTGCACAATTTTAAATATACGGGCAATTTGTCACTGCTTTAAATTAAAACTGTCTCTTATACACATCTAGATGTGTATAAGAGACAGATTTTTCTCAAACGGGTGCGGGAGTATTCCGGTTTAATTTCTGAGAATATTTATGCATAAAAAAGATTGAAATTAATTTATGAAATATAATTTTC
>MEIZ01000175.1:0-21326 GCA_001723225.1 Globodera ellingtonae | reverse complement strand
AAAATAAAAGGGAAAATGATGAAGTTTAAGGATCAAAATAAGGAGAGAGTTTAAAACTATTAAGTTTTTGGGAATAGCCAAATGGCACTCAAAATCAGATCGGTTTGATGTCGTCATCCGACCAGGTGTCGTCCGACGAAGCTAGGCTGCGCCAAGCTGTTTTCGCCGTTCAACCGCGGTTGTTGTTGTTGTTGTTGTTGTTGTCGGCGGTGGCGGCGGCACCGGCGGTTGGCGGGTCGGCAGCACCGCCGTTTGGCGGGTCGGCTGCACCGCCGGTTGGCGGGTCGGCGGCACCGGAGGTGGCGGCAATGGCAGCAAGCCGCCAGAAAAGAGCGACGGTGGGCGCGCCGCAGGTGCTGGTGTTGGCGGGCGCGTTGATGGTGGCGCTCGAGTCGCTGGCGGGCGCAATGTCGTTGGCGCCGGCTGCAGTTGCCGCTGTAGTCGTGGATCCATCGGCGGCGGCACGGTGCGCGTGCTTTCGTAGAAAGTTGCGCTGACGAAAGGCGGCGGCGCCTGCTCGCCGGGCATGCCCTAAATAAAAAAAATGATAATACTTATTAACCAATTAATTAAAAAATAAAAACTGACCATCCGTGCGATCCGGATCATTGTCGAAGTGGGCGTCCAATTCATCCGGTACTGCCCGGACCTGACCGCATTCACGGCATTGCGGTAATCTTCGCGCAATCGAGTGATTGCGCGAGTTCGCTCCGCCTCTTCCCTAGCTTTGCGGTCGCGGCGCCGTTGTTTTTCGGCCTTCTTGCGCTCGGCCGCCTCCGCACGCTCCACCTCCGCCTGGCTCCGCTTTCGTCCGATGCGGTAATGTCGGTAATGTTGTTGTTGCTGCTGTTGTCCATTTATTAGGCGCAAATATTTGGCACTAAAAATTAAAAAGAATTAAATACAAATTAGCATAAAGAAAAAAACAAGCCTACATAAATCAAAAGTGCCACCCCTCCAAAAGATTGAGGCATTAGGGGTAGGCGCTCGGCGCCTACCCCCGCGGGCGTCATGAAGACGCTGGAAAAATCGGAAAGCGGCATCCATAGGATGCCGCGGTCGGAAAGCCGACTTTGCCCTTTTTGGCATCTGGGGAGAATGGCTTTTGGCCGGGCTTAGGGACAGGCTTCTGCCATTCATTAAGGGACGGTTAAACAGTTGATGTTAACTAATCAAAATGGGGTCTTAAATAGCCCAATTTTGATCCCCGGGCTGTCTGGAAAATTGATCCAAATGCCCCGAGGCAATTTGCCTATGTCGCGACTTGCGCAATCAAAAAAACTGTCCGGCAAAAATTTTGCCGCGGAAACCACTTTGATGAAAGTTATGGCCCCTCAAAGTTGGCCAAAAACCATAGGGGGGACCCTTTTGGTCAAAATTTTTTAAAATATTTTTTGTTTTAATAATTGTCTGTAAATACGGTATTTGATGCACTGATTATGAATTCGTCAATAGAAAATCAAAATTTGTTAAGAAAATTGGTACAAAACTGCAGAATACATTTTAACAATAAATGATTCCAATTTTACAAACTCCATGACAATACTAAAAAACAACTTAATTGATTATGCACAAACATTAATAATGAAAGTTGACACAACGCTACTTTTTACTTATTTGACCAAATGATTATCATGTTGTTTGCTAGTGCTGAAATTTTATATTTTGCATTTTGCGAACAGGGTTTGTCGAAAGAATTCCGGAAATAGCATTCATTTCACAGATAAGATCGGCTTCTTTTAGTCCATAAAAAAGGCATATTTTGCGTTTTTTAAAATAATAATATTTCTTTCATGCTCGAAACATCTTGATCTAACAAAAAGTCCTGCTCGTCGACACCGGCAAAGGTGATTTTATACCAGTGCCTGCGTAAGCCGCATGTTTCGCAGACGACTTATTATTGGATCGTGGCAAAGGAGGAGTAATCCTGGATAACACGAGCCAATAGCAGCATGTGCTTGCTCATGTTCTGACTATTCGATGGATATGTTGTAGTAGTGCCCGGCAAAATCAAAAAACCGGGATACTGAACCGAGGCTCAATTTTGTATGCCAATATTTGAAATTAGAGATGTAATAATTTATCTAAAAACACTGAAACAGTTCAGATATGATACACAACAATAGCGTGAAAGTTAATAACAATATCACCAACAATGAACGCGGAGTATTTCTTTTTAAAAAATCAAGATTCAGTAAGGCAAATGTTGAGTGAATATTGTTGATCGATGCCCAGATATGTATCGGGCTCAAAAAAATAATCACTGAATGGAAGCCCTAAAAACATTTTTTTGGTAATACTGAAGATGGTGCCCCCCATTTTTGAAAAAATTATTTTTTGTTTTAGATTCGATAAAAAAGTGTTTTCTAGGGCATGTAAGGGGCGTGGAATTCGAATCTGACCTCATATTCGACATATTTCGAACCCCGGACCCGAATTCGAACATTAGGTCGAAAAATTAAAAAATTTTCAAAATTCACATTTACGTCTAAAATCATTCAAATGAATAATTCGACCATTATTTGCCTTTTCGATCTAAGTTTGTGCTTTTTTTGAATGATTTTAAAGCCAACTTTGATTTTTGAATATTTAGATTTTCGAAAAAATGTTCGAATTCGGGTCCAGGGTTCGAAATTGGTCGAAATGGAGGTCAGATTCGGATTCTACACCTCGGGATAATTTGTTTATTTTTTCAAAAATGGGGGGGGGCACATCTTCAGTATTACCATTTTTTTTGAAAATTATTAAAATTAAAAAATGTTCGACATCGCTTCGCCAATCAACAACACCCAACGGGCCTCCGTTTCTTCGGGTATTTGGGGCAGAAGGCGTCCGATTGGAACTGTTTGTTAAGGAAATCATAAAAAAATATTATGAATAATTTTATAGAAATCTACGAAAACTTCAAAATAAATTTTCAAAAGAATTTTTATAATACGCCTTTTGATACCAAAGCCAAAATCTCACTCGACTTGGTCCGTGTAGCCGAAAGGTCAACCGCAGTTTGCACACAGCAAGTTCAAACTCAAACTGTTCCATTTTCTCTGCTTTTAGACCCACAGCCCTTTCCAGCAGTTGATCTTGCAGTATTGCATTTTCAATTCTTAGCGCAGGCCACCTCATCAGACTTTCAAGTAGCTGAAAAACAAAAAATATAAAAAACAAAGACATTGCATGGACGAATAGAAACCGTACCTCTTTGGTCTGGAACTCCTTCAAAATGCTATTCTTCCTCAGTTTACGAATGTGTTGTCGTTCAAATTCACTTTTTTTCATTGCGTCCACATTGTCCAAAGCGTAAATGCCTAAGTGATGCTGCAGTTATGGAATTGAGCAAAATGGTCTGGACAAAAAACAAAATTGGCACATTCGTTTTATGGAATGTGCACTGAGATGAGGCAAAGCAGAGGTTGGTAGGAATACCAACGGGTTTGGTAAATTTGTTGGAGCAGTATCAGCACGTTGATTGCTGTGTCAAGAAGAGCAAACTCCAAACAAGTGTCAAACATTGCCTTAAAAAAGAGCCAAAAAATTCCCCATCGGGCGAATGAATTTGATGCCCGTATTATGCGAATGCAAGATTCGATGATAGACCGTTGGTCAGTGATGTAATCGACGCGCAATTTCATTCGGGAAAAGTGTGCCGGGTAGAGAAGATTGGCCTTCACATGGGGTGAGCCCCAATCGGAGGAGGACAATTTGATTGACAGAAGGACTTAGTGCATTAAACCATTAAAATTTTGAGTCTTTTCGCATCTAAGACTGATAAACTATTGTCAAGATTGATCAACATAATTGAAAAAGAAAGTGGAACAATATAAATTCGTTTTATGCGCTGGATTTTAAAATCCAGATAAGTCAAACAGTAAAACTTCAGAGAGTATTTTTTCTGTAGTTTTTTTAAGAATTTTTTCAAAAAATTTCCTTTAAAACTTTTCAGGAACAAAAAGAAGATCTTCATTGAATGTTTGCCTAATTTCTCGCACTTTTATCAAAAATTGCCCCAATACATTTTTGCCTGAACAATCGAAACATTTGTCAATGTTTTATTTTTACTCTTATTTTTATTTATTTATTTTTCTCATGGCGGTATCTCATTTTCGTTTTCATGCGGTTTACAAAAATATTGTTTTATTCAATTTATATAAAAAAACACTGATTGTCTTTAAGTTTTTAAGGAATTTTGCAATTGTATGACTCATATTATTGGCTATATCTCGGCTCGGTTGGACCCGATTAGAATGCTTTTGCGATCGTTGGATACAGCTCTAGATGATGACTCAATCATGCCAAAATCACTATCATAGCATTAAGGAACTCACTGTTGTATTCTTTTATCGAGCTTTGGATTTGGTTTCCTTATGTTATTGGCTATATCTCGGCTAGGTATGCACTGATTGGAATGCTTTTGCGATTGTTGGATTGAGCTCAAAGTGATGATTTTTGATGAATTAGAACTTGAAAAATGCCTTTTTTTTATATTCCGAATTTATTTAATCTTTTTTTGTCCCATTGCAAAAAAAATCCGACTGGTATGTAACTTAATGGAGACGAATTATTTTTTTCTAATTTAGATAAAACTCTTAATTTTGTAAAAAAATTGCCGGAGGCCAAAGGTGAAATGTTATGCCGTAGGCAAAATCTGTCCAAAATTGGCACAAAATGGCAGCACCGCCGTTTGTTGTCCTCCTCAGACTTTTGGAATTGGCCGGCTTCACCGCCACCATCGACACCAAGCAGTATGCTGCCAAAAAATTACTGTTACTCCAGGACGGCAGGCACATGAGCTACAATTATGTGAATATAATTTTCAAAAAAAAATGCTTTAAAACCGATGGGACCTATCGGTGCCACCGGCTTCTCCCCTAAAAACATAAAAAATTACCCGCCGTCGTCGACCGCGCCAGTCAGTGCCTAAGGGCGGTGTCTCTCTGTTCGTGATCGTATATTTTGATCACTGATTACGCAAGTTAATCCGGCGCTGATCGGAGATTGCAATTAGGTATATGTGTGCAGGATCACAATTAAATAGATCAGTAGACTTTTTGCCACTATTTGGACGTTTTTAAAAATGTTTCATAAAAAATGCAATAAACTTCGAATCAGACGTGAAACCCATACCTGACTGATAATTGTGACGCTTAATCGATCTACGTTGAATAGTTTTTTTCAATTGAATTAAAAAGTTATTTATTATTATTAAAATGATTGATCAATTTGTTTTGTTCGAATTGTGAACGAGCTTGCTTTTAGATTACAGCAGCTTAAATTGAAAATGGTTCTTTGACTACCCTTCTATGATAGAGAAAAAACAAGAAATTTCAGCTTTAAAAATATTTGTGGTTTGGGAATTATCATTTTACAAATTGGATGAATTTAAAAAAAATGCAGAGCAAAGCTTAAAGTTGAGATTTCATTTGAAATAAAGTTTAAAAATGCAGGAAAACTATTTATTGAATAAATTGTTTTTTTCATTTTAAAAAATTCTAGTGCTTGCGCTGTCTGGCACCCAGGGCTACGATATCTGCGGATTTTTCCTCATTCTGTGGTTTTTGGAAAGGAGGATTTTTTTTTGAAATGCGAATTTTTGTGGTCTTTCGAGATCCTTGTGGACTTTTTGTGATTTTTTTGGGAAAAATGATGATAAAAAAGCATTTTCTTCAAAAAAAAAAATTACGAATTCTGGTTGAAAATCTCTTAGAAATTGAGTCAAAAAATTAAATTTTCCCCGGCGGCGCCTATCGGCACCGTCGACCCACCATCAAAACATGTATTTATTGGAAAATTCTTGAAGACAAATTGCCATAAAAATGCCATATTTTTAAACCCTCGATGCCATAAAAATGCAAAAACCGGTACCCACGGTTTTCGGTTAATCAAATTAATTGTTGATTTTAATGAAGGAAATGCCGATTTTGCAATAATAAATGAGGGGTTTTTTAATGTTCCGATTCGGATTTTAAAATTTTGAGATCGCAGCCCTGCTGGCACCGCCTATTTTTTACCGCATAAATAGACGGCCCACTCAAGCGGCAAAAGCATTAGCAGTCTTCACTTTTGCAACAATTACCTCCTCATAGCGCCAGTAGGGCTGCTCAAGACTTGAAATTTACTGAGCCTCAAGCGTCGAGACCGAGACTCTCGAACAGCCCTAATAGCCAGTTCAGTTTCATTTTCTCTTCGCTTCTGAGTGCTTCCTCTTTGCCCCCCCCTTTTCTTCCGTCTCTTTTCCGCTCTGGCAACAATTACCGCTTCTGATCGCTATTCTTTTCTGCCCAATGAACGAACGAACACCCAATCAATTTTGCCTTCCCACGCATTCTTTCAATTGTTGACACAACGTTCTCTTACGTTCCTCGCCAAATAGAAACAGTTGTCTTTTCGTCTATCGGTTCTGGCACAAGAAAAAGCCTTTTTATAGGGGTCCATTTTAGTTTGAAAAACATTTTGATTTTTAGAAAAGGTCTCAACCAACCCTACTTAAAAATTAAGTCAAAAAGAACACCGCAATTTGTGCTTTTTGAAGATTTTGAGGTCAAGCTTTGAGTTCGTTAGGCCTAGGCCTAAACCAACCTGAGCTTAGGGGTTTATTAGGCCTAAGCCTAACGAACCCCAACCTAGGGTGGCTTAAGCCTAAATCTAACGAACCCCAAGCCGCCAGGGTGACTTACAAATAAACCAGATCAATCCCCATTTGATTATTGAAGTGCTTAGGGGAATTTCGGGCTACCGAAGAACATTTGAATTTATTTATTTTGTTTACATTACTTCATCTGTTTAACTTTGAAAAAATCTTTGTGAAAATTTTTGGTTTTCTGAGGAGTAACTTTTTTGTAACTGGGACGGAGTTGGCTGGGACGGAGTTGACCCCTACTCGAAGAAAATAACTCGATTCGCTTTTCGACACGATTCCATTAATTGTTATCTATGCACCCCGCAATTTGGTGCTTTTTGAAGATTTTGAGGCCAAGCTTTGAGTTCGTTAGGCCTAGGCCTAAACCAACCTGAGCTTAGGGCTTTATTTGGCCTAAGCCTAACCACCCCAAGCCAGGGTAGCTAGGCCTAAGTAATCACGCGTCAAATAAGATTTAGAATAAAAAATTTCCGTTTGACCAAAAAGATCCCCCCTATGGTTTTTGGGCAACTTTAAGGGCCTTGTTTGTAAGAAATGTTCTGATTTTGGTTCAACGTTCTTATTTATTGTGTTCGGGCAATATGCTATTTTGATCTAATATTAAAATGAGAATAGACGAATTCTTTAGTTGATATTTAAATTAAGTCTCCTCACAAACGAAAATTGGGCTAAATTCTGCAGTTTTTTGACCAATTTTCTTAACAAATATCGTTAAATCTTTTTAAAAAATGTAACGGCGGCGCCTATCGGCGCTACCGGACGTCTCCATTCCTAAAAGCTCAAAAAATGATCATATTTTAAAAATCCTTAACATGAGTCAACAATTTCTCGCGGCGGCCGCCGACCTTTCACCAAAAATTTTCAACCCGAAGACCCGAAACCCGATATCCGAAACCCGGGTTTTTTCTCGACCCGGAACAACTCTGGTTTGCATACTTTGTAATGTGCTTTTAAATCTTTAAATCATTTTAAATTTAAATTTTCCTCTTAAACAGGCAAAAGCATTCTTGTGGCTTTTTTATTGTGCAAAATGAGCGGCAGCAAATGCAAGCATTGCAACCAGTTTATTGCCGGCAAAAAGGTGGGTACGGCTAACAAAACAATTTAACCAAAATGCTGCTCTGTTTGTTGAAAAAACACAAAAAAACGCTGGCGCTATGGTGTAAGCCCTCCCCCCTTTTTCTTGCAACGGAAAGTTAAAAATTTGATTTCAATATTTTTGTCCGGGTGGCCTGAACTTATCTCTTTACAGATGCACGTGCATTTGGCTACATGTGAGCGGGAACGGCAGTTCATTTGTGAAGTAATGTTAGGGAATGGGGGCATTTGTGGGCGCCGTTTTCCGACTGTCAGAGGACTCGGCACACACCGCGGCAAATTCCACACCGGAGAGGAAAAGGGTGCGAAATTCCTCTGCGNACTTTTAGAAAAACCGGGACCGGGACTAAATTTGGTCCCGGTCAAAAAAAACCGGGACTGCTGGACAAAAACAAGAAAAAAAATGCTTGGTAAAATCGGAACCAAAATTTCAGTACCAAAATGGGAAAAATTGACCATTTCAGTACCTGTCTCTTATACACATCGAGGATGTGTATAGGGGGAAGTCTGAAAGCATGATGATTTTTGGAATTTTTAGTAGGGACTGGAGTCCGGCTGGATTTTTGCGGGTCCGGAAACTGGGTTTTTGACCCTTCCGGTTTTTTCCGGACTCATCTTTCCGGCAAATTTTCAAAATTCCGGATTTTCCATACCTCATTGAAATTCTAAATTATGCTTGGCATTTTGGCATATTTTGATCAAACAAAATGAGAAAATTTCAAACCAAATTTTTAATTATATAAAATCCAGCCCACAACGGCTGCGGTTTTGGCACCGACAAGCTCCGATTGCTAGACGCTCATCAGGAGAAATGCAAGACGGGCTTTCTCCGGCGTTCGCGCGCGCGCTCGTCGAGCATTCCGCGCATGTCGAGTATTACGCGTACGTCGAGCATTCCACGCACTGTGCCGACAGAGGAGGGTTGGCCTCCGATTTCACCAATGTGGCACCAAATTTGTGTTTGGTGCCAAATTAGCACGAACAATTTTCCTCTAGCAGGTGTTGCCACGCTTACTGCTGCTGCTATCGCCGACCGTCGTCGAAGTGCAGTTGCCGTTTTTCGGAGCAGTGTCGTCTGCAGCGGCGGGCGTCGTCAGAGTGTTACCGGCGTTGCTGCGCCGCCACGTCCCGCTAGCCGTGCTAATGTGCAAGATAATAACGATGTTGGAGTGGATAATGATACACTGAATGGGGGGGGCTGGGGATTTACCCAAAAATTCAAAATGTTTAACCAAAATTTTGAATGTTTTGAGGGTTCATTTTAAGAGTTTTTTTCATGACTTTTTAGAGCCCTCTGGTTTCGCCTGATGCCGCTGACGGCGTGCCCGTGTCTTCATTTCCGGCGAGCACTGTCGACGAGTTGGGGCTGTACAACCTGCGCCTTCTGGACCCGGCAACTGCCCGCAAGATCATGTACGAGCAGCACAAGTCGTTGGACAATCTCATGGATGTAAGTGCACCTTAAAAACTGAATTGGTGAATATCGTCCATCGGCCTTGCATGAAAATGTATCCGTTTTTTGAATGATTGAAAATGTTTAGGGCATGCAGAAGGAACTCGACACTGTCAAGAAGATTGTGGCCGAGCATTTGCCGATCGCTGACCTCACAGAATTAGAAGAATTTTCTAAATGTACGCATTGGGGAAAATTGCGAAAAAATTGTTCTAAATTTTTATTTGGAAAAATTCAAGAATATCAAAAACTTTTGTTTCCTGCTATTATATATCATTCAACTCTGCTCGTCGAGACAAATCGAATGGTATAAAAATTGTTATTAGGAAACCGCTTTGAACCGGGTGTTGAAATTTTGATACCATTCGATTTGTCTCGACGAGCAGAGTTGAATGATATATAATATCAGGAAAAACGAAAGTTTGTGATATTCTTGACATTTACCTTTTATTTAATTATCACATTTGGTCTTTTTTATACTACAATTAATTACTCTTTTTTAAGATTATCGCCAGAACTTAACCGCCGACGCATTAGAGAAGAGCGGGCACATCAATTTGGGAATTGCCGAAAGAGCCCTTAACTCTGCAGACCATGGATCGGAATGATAAATCCGTTTATAGACAAACATTTTTCTTTTTTATTAACTAGGTATATATTTTTTCACAATGCAGAGTTTCTGCAAGGAATGCAAAAATATACAAATTCAACGTGTTCAACAAAAATTCTTATTAAATAGCTTTTTTCAACATTATCTTCGACTAAAAAAAAAATCTATAATGATGTGTAGCAGGGTTGTTGCGGATTGGGGTGCATTTTGGCAAATAAAAAGCTCAATTTTCTTTAGAAAAATTGTTGAAATTTTCAAAAAACCTGCTTTGACAGACTTGTTGAAAATTTTTTGGAGATTTTCAGTCCTTTTCAAGAGAAAGATATGAATTTTTGATTTTTGGATCAATTTTCTTAACAAAAAAAGATCAAATTTTAAAAAATTACTCGGCGGCGCCTATCGGCACCGCGGACCCAACCCCCCCCCCCACCTTTTTAGTAAACGCACACTAAAACAAAATTCCGGTAAGCCAAAATCGGACAAATGCCCAACCAAAGCTTTTAATTTTTTGTTTTTCACCATTTGCAGATCAACATCAAAACGATCAGCAAATTTGGCGCAGAGAAAAGTAAAAAAGCACAAAATGAAGACAAATTGAATAAATTGGAGAAGAGAGCGTTTAATCTTTTAATCGGATTTATAAAACCATGATCTATTATAAGAAAAGGCTCAATATTATTTTAGATAAAAAAGATGTTTATGCGGTTTTGAGGTCGTAGAATTGAAAGCTGATCTTTGTTTCAAAACCCTTCGTCCCCTACAAAACTTAGCATTAAAAAGCCATGATCTGAAGATAAAAAATAGGCATTTAGAACAACAAACGCACACACAATAATTAAATTATTGTCAAGGAATGTTCAGACCCAAAAAATTTTAACAAAAAAAATTCCGATTTTTTTGGACATTTTTATAGCCTTCGATGCAATAATTTTGTTAGAGATGATTTGGGTAATTTGCTCTGAGCGGATTGGAGAAATTCCTCCCCCCCCCTCACAAACTTCATTAAGGCGTTTCCCTCCGAGGGATGAGCGCTCACTTTTGCTCTCTAACTTCCTTCAATGCCTGCTCTCTTCAACCTGAGCACTCTCTCTGATCTGTTGGCTGCTCCGATTCCAAAAACCGGGGATTTCCCGACCGGTCAGGATCCCGGCCCGCCCAATTCTAACATACATACATCAGCAATGGGACATTTTGTCCGATTTTCGGGACTTTTTGTCCGCTTTTCTATTTTAGGATTGGGCCTTTGCGTCCATCAAATCTTCAATTCAAATTCATTAATGGCCAATTGAATTTGTCCAATTTCTACGGGCCTAAGATTTGGCTCAACTCACGCGAATATATTCGTTGGCACATTGAGGGAGGGAAGTTGTCATTTTGATCAATCAGTTTTTGGCCGTTCAAACCTAACTCGAATTTCTGCTTTTCATGGAATGTAATGCTCAAAAAGAATCGCTTTTCTGGCGCGATTGAACTTGCCAACATTGCCATTCAAATTGGCCACTTCATTCTTGTTTTGAATTTTTTGAAATATAATAAAAGACAAAAAATGGCCCGAATATTTACCTAAATTAAATTTGGGGTTGAATTCGCACCAGTATCATAAGTTTCCAGCGCTTCGTAAAGCAAAGAGACTTCAAATGTCTCATTCGCAGCCGCAGCCGCGCAATCATTTGCTCCTGAGTTTTAGCACATATTTCGCCATTTTTCAAAAAATTCCTTAACAAAAATGCAATAAAAACGAAAAATACACCCCTAATTTGTAAGGATCGACTTTTAAAAAAAAAAATTTCAAAAATGCACCCCTAAAAAATGACTAAAAATCCTCCCACAGAGATCGATTTTCCCTAGAATTTTTTACTTTTGATATTTTTTATAAAATTTTCCACATGTGAAAAATATTATATTTACAACTGTAGGAGCAAAATTAATAAAGATAGATGAATTTTGAAGGTTTTTATGCATAAACTGACTAGATTTTGGCCATTTTTGGCACATATTTTAGCAATATTTTGGCATTTTTTGGGATTTTTAGCACATATTTTGGCATTTTTTAGCACATAAAAACATACATATTTTGGGGTTTTTTAGCACATCAAAACAATAAAGGATTAATATAAATATTAACATAATATTTTTATTTTTTAATCGAATACATTTTCTTCGTTTTCATTGGCGAAAAGGCGAACATTTTTGGATTTCTTAAATTTTCAAAACTTCAAAAAAATAAGACAAATTATTTATGCGTTTCCGAAAATGGCAATAAGTTAAAATTAAATGTTCAAACCAGCAGCAGCGGCTTGCAAAAAGGTCATTTTTTTAATGAATTTGTTGCTCTCTGATTGATCAATGCCACTAGACGATGGTCAGCAAAATGTGCCGTGCAAAATACGCCCTAATTCAAAAATTTTTCAAAACAAATACTATTTTTGGGCTTCTCCCATGGTAAGGAATCCACGAAAAAAAAAGTTATAACATAAAAATCCGGGCTCTACTGATAAGCAAGCACCAAAAATTGGCAAATTTTGTTTAAAATAGAACCGATTTTCTAAAAAATTTTGGGTTTTCAACAAGTCCGGGTCCGGGGACCCTTGGATAATCCGGAAGGACTGAAACTGCCGGACTCGGGCATGGTAAAAATTAAAGTTGGCCAGGGATCCCGATTCGGAATCGGTCGGGATTATCACGGTTTTAGCAATCCCGATTCCGGTCCCAGCTGTTAAAAAATCGATTCCCGATTCCGGTCGGGCCGGGATTAGCCGGGATAAAAATGCACGCGCATTTAATTTCTTTTAATAATGAATTATGCAAAACATTTTCCTCAGCAACCAAAATTTTCAGTAAACATTTGAAAAATTTGTCGTTTAATCAATTAACAATGTTGTCCTCCGGTCAATCAAACGGGCACACCTGCGAGGGTCAAGTTGGAGAAAGAATTTGCACGGAACAAAACAACTATGTGAGGAAACAAATAAAATTACTTTCTCTAAAAAATTAGTAAATAAAAGTTTAAGTCTCGGCCCCATACAAGCCTAGTTTTTACCGGACGAATCAACAAAATTGTTTTATTGTTAAGGAAATTTAAAACATTTTTGTGCCATTTTTATGGAAAATTGTGACCAATTTTTGCTTAGACAATTCGCAATTAATGAAGAAGGTACGGTACAAACACACAAAACAACATTTAATTCATTAATTTACAAATGATTTATTGTTTAATTAAGACACAAAATGTTGGCCGACTGTCTGCGCTTCCGACGCCTCCTCGATGGAAATTTCAGTCCCGGCCCCGTCCAACTCTAATTGTGACTTCAGAATTTTTATGAATTCAAAATAAATTGTCACACAATTGCGATTTTTTATTGTTAACATTTATTTTTTCCAATATCCTATAAATTCGATTATTAAAAGGTGTTTCTTGGGGTTTTCAAGCCATTACGAATTTGAGTGGGTTGAGAGGTCGTCCGGCGTCTCTAACTCTGAGCTCGTATCTAAAGCTTTAAAGTAACTACTATATAAAAAAATAGATTTTCTGGTCAAATAAAGGACACATTATGAGTGAGATCCGAATTCATTTTCAAAAATTTAAATTTTTTTATAAATCAATTTTGGTCTCATACTAGGGTTGAGCGGGACCGGGACTTTTAGAAAAACCGGGACCGGGACTAAATTTGGTCCCGGTCAAAAAAAACCGGGACTGCTGGACAAAAACAAGAAAAAAAATGCTTGGTAAAAAACCGGGACCATTATAAGGGGATTTTAAAGGAATTTTGAAAAACCGGGACTAAAATTTCAGTACCAAAATGGAAAAAATTGACCATTTCAGTACTGGTCCCGGTCCCGCTCAACCCTATCTCATACCCTTTTGAAGCTTCATGTCCTTCTGCTTACGCATAATTTGCTCCACCTTTTCGGCCAAATGCACTAACTTCTGATTGCGCTCTGCCTCGCTCATTTGCCTCGGTTTATCCTCGGCCGCGCTTCCCGCTTCGCCGTTCATCAAAACTGAAAAAAAGGATAATATCAAAATGAGTCGCAACAAATAAATTTGATAAGAATTTAAATCACATTTAAATTTGTACCGTTATCAATAAATTTTTGCAAAGAAAAATCGCATTCTCAGATTTTTTTGGAATTTTATAGGGCGGGGGCAAGTTTGCCCAGGATTTCAGGCCGGGATCGGAAATTGGCATTTACGCGTTGGCGGCCAATTAAAGGTGGGGTGGGGGGGGGGAGGAGACAGCCCCCAAGGGGAATGGGAAATTCGCAAAAAATTTCAGCATTTTTTGAATTTTCAATGAAAGAAGTTTGCCCTATGATTTGGTTGGTTGAAATAATGCACAAGCAATGCTTTAAGTTGATGACGATGAGTGATGTGTGTGGCGGGAGGCAAATTTCGGAATTTTTTGGGCGCTGGAGGCGGGGAGGGGCCTCTCGGCAGATCAAATGACCCAAAAACGAGCTGATTATAAACCGATAGCTGATCTTAGCTGATTTATAAAGTTAAAATTAAATCAACATTCAAATGTGTCTGGCCAATTTTGGAGATCCCAAAAAGGCCATTCGGCCCGTCTGTCGTGTTTGTTTCGTCTTTGCATTTTTGTCCATCCATTTCCGCCAAATTAGCAATCTCCGTCATTTGGCCAAACGTCCCCGGAGGGGGTATTTGGTTGTCGGGCACAGCTGTTGTTGTTGTTCATTTGGACGAGCAAAAAATTTTTTGGGTTGACAAAACCCAAAATGTTGTACAAAACCCAAAAAATAACAAAATGGCTAGATTTTTTTTTAAAATTCTTAATAAAATATTCAACGCATTTTTCTGACCAGTCATCACAAATCCGGCACATCAGTGCGGCATTATTGGTATGAAGGTCCAAAAATCAATTTGTTTGATCAAAATTAGGTAATTTCGGGAGCAAGTTTTGGAGGAGATGAGCAAGGAGGATTTTTTCGGTGAGACAATTATTCGAAAAACACCAAATTGGGGGCTGAAGCAATGAATGAACTGATTGAACGTCACAAGAAACTTTTCGGCACTAATCATATTGATTGAAATCAATTCACATTTTGATTAAAAGAGAATTCATTTTTTCGATGAAATTCATATCATTCACAAAATCGTTCTACAAAACCCATCACATTGTCATGGGAAATAGAGATTGCAACTGTCTATTTGAAAAAAACGCTAGATCGCCAATGAGTATTAGATCAAAAAAACAAATATATTTTGGTTATTTATTTAGGAAAAAATAAATAAAAAATGCGTCTGATTTCGATTACTATGATCGCACTTTTTTCGACTTCGAAGCCACTACACGGAGAAATGACCGACCGTTCGACAAATTGTTAAGGCTAAAATGGGGCCATTAGCCAAATTGCGTCCCTTCGGCAAATCAGAGAATTTGCCTTATGGCCGACTTTTTGAGGTGGTCAATCAATTGGTCACTGATCACTTCGTCACAAGTTTTAAAAGTCGACAAAATGGTAGGGTTTCGGGGCCGTAGAATCCGATCTGAGGCGGACCGTTACGTAGCCTTTTAGAAAAGAACGTTTTTTTGTTGCCTGTACAACGAAATGCCAAAGAAAATTTTTGAAACCATCCGGTTCGCCCCCGGGATTTTGAAGTTTACAAAACGTGGATTGCGATTTCGATTGTGCTCATTTCTGTTAATTAGCGTGTTGTACACATATTCTAATTAGTTCAAATTGATTTTCTTTCTTATCAAAGTGTCCCTCAATCAGACCACCCCCACTTTCCCAAATTGAGACAAAAATTCATTCCGAGTTGGCGCTCAGACGGGAAACGATTGCCTCCTCCGAAAGTTTTTCCTGGCTACGTCCCTGCCCTGAACCATAATTAGAAACCCGGCAGTGACAAATTCAAAAACAAAAATAAATTGGTAAATGTTTTGATAGACAAAAAAATAAAATAAACGATCGAAGAAATCCTCAACAACAACAAAACAAAAAATCAAAAATCGATCGTTTTCCAATTTCTAAATGCCATCGGCAATGTTGAATTTGAAATTCGGGCCAAAATTTGCTTCAATTTTGGTGCCAGGGCGTGACAACGAAACGCATGGAAACAAATCGACGCCAAAATCGGCAAACAAACCGGCAGTTTCTGTAAAAAAAAATGAACAAAACGAAATAAATAAAAGAAGGCCATCGATTAGATCTTTAATTATAGAAACGACCCAAAAGTGGTTAAATGCTTTTATTTTATTCATATTTCTCACCCAAACGCTGTCCATTTTTTGTGTAAATGATTTGGCGAGTTGCCAAATCCACGCCGCATCCGATGACGTTGCCTTCCTCAAACGCGGGCTTTCCGTCGATGTACGGACGTCCATGACACCAAAATTTGCCACAGCGTTCATATGCGTAAGTGCCTTTGTAATGCCCAACCCATTCGTCCAATGGCATTTGTTTGGTGCCAAGTCCAATGTGAATACCGCTAAATATATTTTTTTTAATGCTTCTAAAGCATTTCGAAGCACAATTATTTATTTATTTAACTTACTCTTTTTCCACTAATATTTTCACTTCGTAGTAGAAAATGCCGGAATTCCCTTTTGGAATTGGCCGTTCGGCGAAGACAGAGGGCCAACCTGAGAGAGTAAACTCAATTCAAAAATTTTGTGAATTCTTTTCATAAACCTTTTTTAATCAAATGACTTTAACACTGCCACCTGTCCTTATTTTAAGATTTGTCCTTATTTGGAGGGTCCTAATCTTATAAATTTAAAATGTTGTAAAATTTGTCCTTATTTGAGGCATCCGCCCTTATTCTGTCCTTATTTTCGGGTTTCAGGAAAGTTTTTCAAATTTACTAGTTGAACCACCCCGCAAGCAGAATTCGCAAAAAAGCGCGTTTTGAAAATCGAAAGTCGGCAAAATTTCCGAAATGGGAAAAGCTGCAATTTAAACCCCGAATTGTTGAGAAAAAATTGTTGGAGTCCAGAAATATGGTTAAAAACTGATTTCATGCAAAAAATAAATATTAACTGCATTTTTGATTGTAAAGTGTGCTTATTTTTGCCAGCAAAATCTTATTTTTGACCTTCACTGTCCTTATTTCACAAAATTTTTGTTGGCAACTCTGCTTTAACAGCATAATATTTACCTCTATCCGCTCCATTATGTTGGACAATCAATCGGTTGGGCTCAGAGAGCGCGAGTTTGTCGTGACATGCAGCGGAATCCCATCGATTTTGAAGGGTTAGTCCTCCTAAGAAAATAAGTTTTTCGAAATATTAAAAGCTCAAACTGTGCCTAAAAAAGACAGGGAAGTTAAAAGTCTGAACAAAATTTTTGACAAAAATCACCAATTTCTTTCAACGCGCCAACTGTTTTCTGCAAGTCGCTAATGTTCTGTTGCTGTTCTTTCTGATACTTCTCAATCTTGACAACTTTTCCCTGCAGAGCATTCAGCAGCTGTTCTAATTCGGCAAATTTGTTAGCATTCGACGGTTTCTGATCCTCCAATTCGGCGACGACCATCGCTCGGACAGACTTAAGCGACTCATCCATTTTGCGTAAGACTTGTTCCTGATCATTCTTTTGCTTGCGTTCCATGTCGCTGATCGTCGTTTGCATTCGCGAAAACTGATCAATGGAAACTGAAGCAATGACACCAACAGCCGATGCCCTCTTTAAACCCACTTGATCAATCGTTGCACTTAGTGTTTTCTGATCAGCTTTTTGTTGTGCCGCTTGCTTTTGCTCAATTCCATCAAATCTTTCCAGCAATGCCTTCTGATCACTTTGCATCAACAAAAACTGACCAACGGAAACTGAAACGGTGCAAACAAATTGAATGTATTGATTGATTTTAAGGATCGCGGCGTTCCTTGCGAAACGGGCCAACTTCGTCCCGACCCAACTCCGTCCCAGCTACAAATTTTGATTCAAAAGAGTGATACTCTAAATTTTTCAAATTTCGAAAAAGCATAGGGGGGACCCTTTTGGTCAACATTTTTGGAAAAGGGTTTTATTCTTAAATAGTCTAGAAATATGTTATTTAATGCACTGATTACCAGGGATGAGATTTTTAGGCTCGAAAAAATCATCGAAATAGGCGCCTATTTATATAGGTCTGAAAAAATTGCCAAAATAGGCTCCAAAACCCAAGCTCATAAGCAAATTCTGGCAAAAAATAATAATTTTTTATGAAATTTTTCAAAAAAATTAGACCCCAAAATTCGGTCTGAATAGCCTCGTTAAAACGGCAAAATTTCCGACTTCGCCAAAACAAAGCTGCAGAAAAAATAGACAAAAACCTAAAAATCCCATCCCTGCCAAATTTATTCAATTCTGATAACCGGTTTAAAATTTTGAAAATTAAGGAAAAAACATCTTTTAAGTGACAAAAGCGGGATTGGCTTAGGCCTAAGCCTAACGAACCCCAAGCTAGGGTGACTTACAAATACCTAAACCAGATCAATCACCATATGATTATATTTGTTAGTGGAATTTCGCGCAATTACCGAATGAACACTTGAATTTATTTATTTTGTTTACAAATGACTTCATTTGTTTAACTTTGAAAACATCTTTATGAAAATTTTCTTTTTCTGAGGATGTACTTTTTTGGTCGGGGACGGAGTTGGGTTGGGACGGAGTTGGAGTTGGGTCGGGACGGAGTTGGATCGGGACGGAGTTGGGTCGGGACGGAGTTGGATCGGGACGGAGTTGGGTCGGGACGGAGTTGGGTCGGGACGGAGTCGACCCCTACTCGTTCCTTGAGTCCCTACCGCATTGCTCCTGGTCCTTATTTAACCAGCCAATTTTGTCATTGGTTTCCTTTTGATGCTGTTGCTGCTTCAAATTCATCTCTTCCATTAATTTCTTGTGAGCATTTAGCAGCTTCTCGTGTTCTTGATGCTTCAACGAAAATTGATCAGTGGAAACTGAAAGTGTGAAGAAATATAAAATGAATTGTTTTGGGAAACAAAAGCATGGAATGCAGCACATTCTCAACCTTAAAAATGGGGATCCCAATTTTTGTTTTCAAACAATTTATTTGAAAATTCGTAAAAAAGTGCTTCAAAATTTCCGAATCTGACCTCTATTTCGCTCAAATTTAGAATTTTCAAAAAATCGATTTTAATTTACAATAAAATAGGGTTGGATGGGACCGGGACTTTTGGGAAAAACCGGGATCGGGAGGGACTTCCCGGGACCAGAAAAACCGGGACTTTTCAAGGGAGAATTATTTTCAATGGCGGCGCCGACGGGGTCATTTTTTGAACAATTAATGATATTTGTTAAGAAATTTGAAGCAAAAATTCAGGAAGATGTGATGAATTTATTTTAAAAATTCTTGGGTTGCTCACATTTTAATTAAAAAATATTAAAAACTGTTTAGATTTTTATTATTGGGGTAAGATTATGTGAGTATAGGAAAATCATAAATTAGTGTTGCACTTAAGCGGATTCGAACCCGACACACAACAATAAAATATTGAAAAGGTCGTTTCCGGGATTTTCTGACGCGTAGAACTCGAATTTCATGTTCAGCACCCACCCCCTTTTGGTGGGAAAAAAATTGGGGTCCCCATTCTTTACGATTATCTAAAAATGGATTTTTCTACACTCAAACAAGTTTGTTTACCCTTTAGTTGTTGTGTCAACGCGTCGATGGTCTGTTGCTGTTCCTCCTGATACTTCTCCATCTTTGTCTGTAGAGCATTATGAGCAACTAGCAGCTTCTGATGTTCCAACTCGGCGCGGAGTGCCTTCTGAACAAATGGCAAGAAACAACGGTTGTTTTTTTGTTAGTTAATATATTCACATTTTCGAGCTCGAGTTTTGTGTTCTTCATTTTTTCCTTCATCTCATTCAATTCCATTTTCATTGGTGTTTCATCGTAGCGTTCCAACTCGGCAATTCTCTGCCGTAAAAGACGCAATTCTTCAGATGGGCCTAAATTAGAGAAAGTTGGCCACAAATATTCTGAAAATTTGTCAATAAAAGAATTTTAATAAATATTAACAATCGATTTTCTTACCCTGATCAGCTGTTAATTCCCCTCTATTGGTTGATTCGGTCGGAATTGACATGTTTATCTATTACAAAATTCTAAATTTGAGTTTCCAAAATGACAAAATTCCTTTAATTTTCAACCAATTCAAACTGCGCTTTAAATTCTCAATTTACATAAAGGGCGATCGATATTAAAATTGGGATGTGGAGAAGGAATTTGCAAAATTTTTGTGGAGGAAACAGAAGTCAATTGACAGGTCAAAGGCGGAGAGGGAATGAAATGACCTGTAAACAATTGTTTGTGGGCGGGGGGACATTTGGCGAGCCAACAAATGCCAACGTCACAAAATTTTCACAAATTTCAAAAAATGTGGCATWGGTAAAAGTGTTACTAGTTTAAATGATTTTTAATAATAATTTTTAATAAAATAATTTCGAGTATTTATAATAATTTTAAATATTAGTTTTAATTATTTTAAATATATAATTTTAGTAAAAATAATTGCGAGTAATTAAAGATTTAAAATATAATTTGAAATATAGTTTAATAAAAATAGAGGTATTTAAAAATATTTTATTTACTCTTGCGTTACTACTTTAAGAACATTTCTACCGCCTAAAATTGCTACGAATTGTTTGAAGAGCTCCAAAAAGTGGCTCATTTGGCAATCGTTGAGCAAAAAAGTCTTCGAAACTTCGCAAATGGTTTTACTTTAACTTTAAAATATTACAATTTATTAATTAAAATTAAAACAAACTTTGACATCATTTTTAAAGTTAGAAATAAAATATTCCGCAGAAAAAAAACCGTCGTCAACGTTTTTGTTGCACATTTGGCAATGTGGCCGCTGCAATTGGCTAACACTTTCAGAGCAAAATTATAATTAAAATATTTAAAATATTCAAAAAATTCAAAAAATTTTTTTTTGCAAATTTGGTCCCTGCCATTTCTAAAAAGCTTCAAAAATCCCTTATACCGAAAAATACCGCGGTATTACCACCGTACCGTGTCGAATAACGAGTACAATGTGCATAGAGTTCGTTTTGTTTTCACATTTGTCTGATTTGATGTGTTGGTGTCATTTTGCAAATTTGCTCAATAAAGAAATTTACTTTTCGGTAAAAGTGAACAATATCATAATTCCTCGAAGTTTAAAAAACCATGAGGTCGGACCCACTTTTGGTCAATTCGACGTAAAAATTTCAAAAAATATTGTTATTTTACCGCGTAGCGGGTGCCGGGATAGGGGGCCAGTAGGGCTGTTCGAGACTTGAAATTTAAAAAACCGATAAATTTCTTAACTCGAGAACCGATACCAAGACTTTCGAACAGCCCTAGGGGGCCGGGATCCCTAATAATCCCACGCGGGATTGTTTGTTACCCCCAATTAGTTGCAAACATAAAATTAAAGCGTGAAAAAACAGTTTAGCATTTGAAATTCCATTCTCACAATTCTCTGGGTCAACATTTTGCTGGGAGCAAATAAACAATTCAATTAATAATAATAAAATGAGATTAATTCCTAAAAGTGAATGAAAAAAAAGCC
>MEIZ01000174.1:133885-161454 GCA_001723225.1 Globodera ellingtonae | reverse complement strand
TTTAAAATGCGCAGATTTGGAAAGAAATATTTGGGGTTTCTAATTTTTTGATGGGTTTATTTTGTTTTTTAATTAATTTTTAGTTTTAATTTATTGACACTTTAGCGCTTGTCGCGACAGCCGCTTTTTTTTGTTAAGTAAGCTAAGACGATGCCCTGCGATTCGCTGTCGAAGGGTATGAGTTAACGGTTTATTTGTTATATATATTTTTTAGCATATTTAAAATACTAAGAGAATTCATATATATAATATTGGTAGCGTAATCTTTTTCATGACATTGTTATTGTATTTTTTAGGTATTAAGTTGAATGAAAAAATTTCTTTAGTTACTATTAAGCTTTATATTTTCGGCATCTATTATTTAATTTAGTGCATTTATAAAATTCCGATTTTATCTGGTTATTGCTAATCTATAGGCAGTCTTATCAGAATAGAATTTGTTTATATGATGATCTTAATTCCTTAATATATCTTTTTAAAGGCATTCATAGAGTGCATTTTTTTATTATTTTTTTATTTTACAGTTATTTTTTTTATATTAATTAAATGCGCCTGCTCTGTTTTTAAGCAAACGATATGCGACTTCGGCTTAAATTCAATATTTATTATTATTAAAATAATGCAAAGTTTTTCATAAAGACAAATCTTTTGCCTTTTTTAAAATTAATAATTTATATATTTTTTGCTGTTTGCTTTATGTCCTCTCAATTGTTTGGCTTCTTCTAAGAAWGCGTTTTAAGTKTTTTAAATGCGTTTGCCAATCTAWCATTTTTTATTTATTAATTTTCCGTTTATTTACATTTTATGGTTTGTTATGTTATTGCAAACAAAAACACTTTTTTTTAATYATTAGAATTTGAAGATTTGGCGGCGTGGAAATTTGCCGATTATTTAACATCATTTTTAATTATATTCTTATGTTTTAAATATTGTTAATTTTTATTTACCTTTAAAATAGGTTTATGGTTTATTACTATTCATTACTATATGGAATGTCCATAGACGTGTGCATGAAGGGGAAGACATGCGTCACTTCACCGCACATTCGTTTTAACTCCGGGGACGGTAAAATGGTCTCGAAAGTCATACAATAATCGAAATGTTTTTATTTTTAATTATAAAAATTTAATCGCATTGCATAATGTTTAAGTTAATTCTTAATTTTCTTTTGTATAATTTGCAGAATGGACAAAAGACTAAGATCAGCTTCCCTTTTTCATTTCAAAATTAGTTATGTACAAAATTGTAAAAATATTTTAAACTTTATAAAATGCAATTTTGTTTAAGGTTGAATTTTTTGCTAATCAAATGTYGCTGTCATTTAATTTAAGCTTTACAAATGATTAGTTAACAGTAATAAAAAAAATTTGTACGTTTTTTAAAATTTAATTTAAAATAAGTTAAAATTAAAAGCAATATCTAAAATGTACTAAATAAATATCGTTATGCTAAATAAATGTTATATTACAATGATCTAACAAATTGATTCTATCACAATAATGGAAAAATGAATATCTAGCAACCATTAACAAACGTTTGCATTTTAAAATAAAACAGGGATGAATAATGAACTGGTTAACTAAAAAGCGGCCCCCTACCAAACAAAAACTTTAAATAAAAAAGATGTGAAAAAATGGTTTTCTTACTTTGGCCGAATGAACAAATATGAATATTTAAATTGTGGCTAATTAAATTATTATTTTTAATAGTTTATACCATTAAAAAGTGAGTATTTAAAAATTATGCTAAAGTATAAAATAATAATTATGAAAAGGACTTAAGTTTATTGGTCCTAAAGATAATGGTAAAAACTAATAAAAAGTGAATTATAATAAAACAAATAAAAAATATTCCATCTGCTGGTGAAACAATGTCGACGGTAGAGAGGCATGGAATACGATAAATCTCAATAATAATAAAAACATTAAATTAATGACAAAACATTTTAAGCTAGTCAAATTAAATAGCATTTAAAGTTAATTATAAAATAATATAATATAATTACGCAATTCACCGTCATGGTGATGGAATAGAGATTGATAAAAGTTAAATATTATAACAATATATTGAATAGAAGAAAAAATATAAGAATTTTTTGAAAAATGCCATACAAACAAAAAGGGACAAAATAACAATTTTTAAAATTCCCAGCACAAGCACCATTGGGTCCGAATATTGTGATGACTCAGCGATTTTTATAAGAAAAAATTAATTTAAAAAATAAGTCAGAATAGGATACCGTATTTCCTAAAAAAAAGCCCCCCCCCTAAATTAGAGCCCCACTTAAATTAAAAAGTAATGCTAACATAATAAGTGAAATGTTTAAAAAATTAAGTAATTTTGTGTTAAAAAGTTTTGCACTATTTATTATTTATTAAAAGCTTTTTTTATCCAATTCAATATTTTTAAAAATACAAAATTTTTTTTAATTTTGAAAAAAGTCGATACGGTGAACAAATGAGATCTTTCCAATGAATTCTTAAAACTATATGTAGCAAACAGTTAATAATATTTATTAAAATAAAGCTGACAACAAATTCAAAAATTAAAATGAAAAAACGTAAAAAAATAATAAATTCACACGTAAATTTTATCAAAAGTTCCCAACCTTAAAAATTTTAAATTAAAGCGTTCAAATTTATTAACAGATTCTTGTGGCGACAAGGTTAGTGTTTTTATTTCTACAAGAATTTTATAAAGATTATTTAATCCTCAATTTGTTTTTAATTTAAAATATATTTTTGTAAGGTTTAGTGGTGACGTTTCGCAATAAAATGGATTGTATTTGATTGTGTGGGTAATATGAGCCTATATTTATATTCGGTTTGGCCTGGTTGAAAACAGAGAAGAATGAAATGTCCAATTTCGTGGTAGGCGTACCGGGCCTTATAATCGGCTTGATTCTCGCACGCGTCGCGGACTTTCGGTTGAATTCTTTCATTTTTATTCCGCGCCGTTTTGCGGCTTTTTGCCGATTGTTGACTTTGATAAAAGAACCTTTTTTTGCCGTGGTATCCTTAAATCGTATTTTTATATTTTTTAATTTTTAAACAAAGTTTTTAAATTATTTATATTCCTATCCGATATTTATTCAATTAACTCCTCTCTCTCTATATTGGTATAATTTATTTTCTTTTAAGTGATTGTATTTATAAGTTACTTTTAAAAAATATAAATTTTTGAGAAAAAAATCAGTCTGGCTTCGAAAGCATAATAAATATTTATTTTGTCATTTAATAAAACTTCTTTTTTATTTCATATGAATTTCGTAAATTTTTCGACCCCTTTCAATAATTGATATAATAAATATTAAGATTAAAATCTAATAAAAGTAGTCGTTATTATTTAAAAAAATTAATAATAGTAAATTAATTAGAATGAAAAATGCAAAATTAAAAAATTAACAAAACCTAAAAGTATGCATATTAGGTATGTTTTAATAAACTTTAACTTTAAGCGATAAATTAATAAAGAAATGATAGATAACCTAATTCGTTAACATGCAACAGAATTTGGAACAATTACTATACATATTTATAATCACAAAACAAAAAATACTACCGATTACGAAAAAATGGCCCTCAAATCAGGCAAAGTAATATTAATTACCCTTTTTAATAAAAAGTAATAAATATAATGTATCATATTTTAATTTGAGTGGCTAATTAAATTATTTTCTTGATATCAAAAAATCAATTAGAAATCAATAATTTAAAACGTAAAATTGTCACCATCATCATAGAAGGACGGCAAAACGATAACGAATACTCGCTCGTGAAATACAACACACGCGCCTTACCAATTCTTAAAAAATTACTTAAAAACAGTCATTTAAAAATTACACTAAAAAATTACAATTTAAAAAAATGAATGATAATTTTTACCCAAATTTAAATCAAATTTTTATCAACGCTCTTGATCGCGCCGCTGCTAGAATAGTTGTCCATGGAGTGGGCGACACTCGCCTGGGCTCTTTACCAAATCTTATTTTCACTTTAACTTTGAAAAAGTTAAAAGCGAAAACTTCAAAGTTAAGGGTGAGCGTATCAATTGTTGCTTTTAATTCACGTTACTTTTAAAAGTTACTTTTAACTTTGAACTTTTCCATTAACTTTTAATAAATTTCTTCAAAGTAAAAAAGGGGCCTAAATCAATAATTTAAATTTTTATAACTCGAGAATGGCTTAACATGAAAATGTAAATTTTAGAGGAAGCTCAAATAGAGACTTTCTGATCATCTTTTTTCAGAATTTTTGACCCCTTACTTTTTCGGTAAAAAATTGTTCCCGAAAATAGTAGTTTTCGGCAATCCTTTGGAATTGGGCTCTCTACTAAAATATAATTAAAACATTTTTAAATGTTTACAATTTAAAATGCATTTTTTCTAGGGTAAAAATAAGCGTAGAACCGAATCCGAGCTTGGATTTTGCGAATGTTAAGCCCCCAACCCGAATGACCATTTAGATTGAAAACCAAACCTAATTCAAAAAATACAAAAGGATTATTTTAATAATATCGATTATTTGTATTTAAATGTTAACATTAGAAAGATTTTATTCGAAAAATAATGTTAAAGTTCTAAAATAACTATATAATGGTGATTTGTAGGGCCCAGATTTATATGTTATTTGTTCTCATATGCCTTGAAAAGTATGGCCCAAATACGGTCTTTCGCGTTGGTTTGAGTTTTTTTTTTGTCAAGTTTAAATTTGCATATTTTCGGGGCTCGTCCATTTTTTAGCGTTTTTTGACCAAAAATTTGTAAAGATGCGCYCAATCATGGGTTTCTGGCTGTTTTTGAAAAATAAACACTTTTAAATATATATTTTCTAATCATTTCGGAAAAAAACTGAAAATTGAACATTCGCATAAAAATAACAAGAAAATCGCGGCGCTGAAATGATGCAGCGCTCGGGCGGCTGGAACCGAGTTGGCCWGCTGGCGATGAGTTGGCCTGACGGTTAAATACCGGAAATTTTTCAAATTTATTCAACTTTCCAAAAATGTTAAAATAATATGCGAAAAAGGTTTAAATCTAACTAATTATACGTTAAAAGTTAAAAAAATGCTATTAAGCAAATTAGTGCAGTAAAAGTGCCATTTTTCAGTGCATATTTCGGCATTTTTTGCATATTTGGCCTTTTATTGGTGCATTATGCGCGTATTTGGCGATTTTTAGTGCATATCGATCCGGGGCCTAGTGATTTGCGTTCTTTTGTATGTGGGTTGTCTTAAAAAATGCAAAAACACAAAAGATTTAATTAAACCAAATTCCAACATTTTCGAGTAACCTACTCAAGGTGGAGGCTAAGAAAAAAAAATGGAGATCAAAATTGGCGCAAATTTTGCACATATAAAATATTCAATAATTCTTTCATTTAACTAAAGTCGACAAAATTGCAGCAAAAATCATAATGATTTTTACGGTCAACAGTATCAAATTTAAAATTGACTATTTTATTTCTATTAATATTAAATTAATTATAAGTTAATTTAACAAACATCAAACAATATTGTAATTAATTAATGGCATTGCTCTATTTTTTAATGGTGACAGTCTTTAATTAATACACGGTTAAAAAAGTATAAAACTAATAAGTCTATTCAAWCAAAATAAACTAAATAAATAYTGTTTATATTTAWTTATTTAAATATCAACTTGCATTCTGTTTATCTTATTAAATGGCAAAAATTAAACAAAATTTTTACAAAATAGTAAATTTGTAATTTAAATAAAAGGAACAATCCAAAAACGTCCCGCTTCACACACAGGCGACTTTTGGTCACTGACAATGCGCTCACAAACAGGACGAGCCATCGATTAAGACTTTCAAAACAAAACGATTAATTATTACAAAAATTTTAACGTTAAATAAAATAAATAATTTATATTTTCTATTTTAAATGCGTTTATTCATAAACAATAAAAAATATTTCTAATTAATTAGAAATATTCCTAAAATCATAAATGCAAAAAAAATCTATTTAACAAAAAAAGCTTGWATTGAAATTTTTAATCATCTTAACACARTAAAATTTTCATTCTAAAAACGAGTAAAAACATAAATACTGTCCAGCTAAATGACCGAAAAGTTATGCGTCTTGGTCCCATTTGTTTGATAAATTTGAATATAACTATCAAATCAGCTTACAAATTAGTGTAAACAATTGGATAACGCGAAATCCGGCGCGAGTGGCATTGTATTTCTTTGTCCGAAAACAAGCCAAGATAAATCTTAGCAAAATTGAATTATTTTTGGTTAAATGCATTTTGTAAATTAATATCAGACATAAAAGGAAAATCGGGACGACGGCTGTCTTAAGATACAATGCAAAATATTTTGATATTAAATCGATTAATCAAAAAATAATACAAAAACAGTTTAAATGATTATTCGCTAATCTTTTTAAAATAAGTACCAATTATTATACTTTATTTCAAAAAAAAATTCATTATTAGTAAAAACAATACCTGAGAGTAATATTTTTAAAAAAAGCAGGAAAACGAAAAGGACAAGAAAACGTTAAAGCACTAAAAGAAAAAAATGGTTTTTAGAAAATATGAAAAAATGAAGCAACCTTTTCACAGTACGTATGCGAARGGCGCACAACCACGAGTGAAGCTTGATAAATGTATTAATTTAATAATAAAAAGATCACACACCTTAATGATGTTATTTATTTTTTTATACTTTGGTCATTAGTATTGATAAAAAAGTAACATAATAAATAAACCTTAAAAAATCAAAATATTAATTTGCTTTTTATAAAAAAATAATTATTACTTATAAAACAAATATTAAAAAAGACAATTCATAAACAATCGATAACAAAAATAGCAAGAAATATAATAAGTAATTTACCTAATAATTTTTAGCTGCCTTTGAACTTAAACTCAAATGAACTCGAAATGAACATAATTAATTTTACTACTAAGCTTAAAACACGAGAAAATTCGTATTTTTAAATTTAAAAAAYTAATGATCTCGAAAAGCCRTGGAAGAGAAAGATTAACGCGAAGCTAAGCACGAAATTTTATAAAAGAATATTTACCTATGCGAGAATACAGACAGATTATTTTAAATTTTTAAACACTTCTATCTTTTCAAAACTTGATTAAAAAACAAAAAATGAACTTATTTTACTATATATTACCCAATTGCCATCAAAAATTATTTGTAAAATATGCAGTTTGTAAGCAGGCAGCTGAGTGGATAATGACAGAAAATTAAATTATCATTTTTTTTGGGACTTTGTGTTTTTTTTATGAATGAATCGAAAATTGATAAATACCTTGGTTTGGTACAAAAAATAACAAAATTAAATTTTAAACTGAAAACTTTTAAAATTCAAACAATCATTTACTATTTAAATAGATAAAAAACACTTTTTTGTGGTCAAGTTCTACAAAAGCGTGGACTTTCTTATTTTAATACTCCAACGACGTATTTTTTTAAAATGGATAATAATTTTTAATCAAATTTAAATCAAGAGTTACTAACCTTGCGAACAAAACAACAAATTATATAAAAAAAGGATGTTTTGTCAAATTTGAACAAATTAAATTAAAATTGCATATAGCAGGATTTACTTACTTATTTGAATACTCAATCCAATCAAAATATTTCAAAAAAGAAGTCAAACCTATRTGGAGGAAGTATTAACGAGAGTCTTGTGTGATTAAGTAAGTTTCCAATCAATGCGAGCGGTGTCGTAATCGCCAACCATTTTTTTAGATGATTCAGTAAACGGTGATTTTTAAAAACTTATATAATTAATAGCGACAAATTATATTTTAAAATATAAACCATAAAAAAATTAAAAATATATAACAAATAAAAATAAACACTTTGAAAAATAAGTTTAAAAATTTTGAAAAATTTGTTTTACCTTAATTCATCCCTTCATGCTGTTTAACCGTGCCGTCAGATAAACTACAAATCACGAACATTCTTCATCAAAGAATTTCTATTCAAAAACATAGTTTGATAAAAATATCGTGTAAAATTTTTTGAAATGAATTTTTATTAAATAAAATTCATTATTATTTTTAACAGAATAAGCAGACATACCATAACATAAAAGTATGAGTATAAAATCAAACTTAATTAAACTTAAAGTTAAGAATCATAATTTACGAAGGTTTAGAAAAGATATTTCGAATCACTTTGCTTAACAGTAAAAAAATAAATAAAAATATAAAAATGAACGTGTTTTCTACACTTAATATCAGTTGTTGCTTATGAATATAATTAATTTAACATCACTTATTTAACTTTAAATTTTTGCCAAATTTAACCATTGACATATTGATATATTTTTCAAGCAATTGTTTTTGCAATTATTAGTACATATAAGTATAATAAATATGTAATTAAATTTAAAAAATCTTGATATTAATAWTGTATTCAAATTAAATAATTTGCATAAATTGATTAACTTAATTTAAAATGCAAAAATATTTTCAAGACAAATTATTAAAAGTTATTTTAAAGCCAAACAAAAAGTTAACAATAAATTAATAGATTGAAACCTTACACACTTTAAGAATTATTTATTCTAAGAAGAAAAACACATTAACTTTAATATTAAGTCAAATCATTACTTGTGCCTAACGAAGAAGAGTACGAAGACTGCTGCACTATCCGAAAAATGAGCACGTACACAGGCCTTAACAAAAATTATAAATTTATAAGTTATACAAATATTTATTAAAAAAAGATTTAGATGAAAATAAATAATATGATTTTATAGTAAAATAAAAATGATCTATTGTCTATAATTTATATTTAATATTAATATCAGAAACAAAGTTTTAAAAAAACACAATTCTTTTTGTATAAAAACTAATAATGTTGATCTGATTTCTTCACTCATAAAATTATAATTTGTTAAAAAGTATAAAATTAAATTATTAATCGGATGAATTTAAAAAAATGCAGAACTCAGCTTAAAAAAAATTTAGTTCAATTTTATATAAATAAAAAACAAATAGATGGAACATATTTTTCGGTTTCTATCATTGAATTATAAAAATTTATGAAAACATAAAGATACATTTGTAACAATAATTTTTAAACGCATTTTCTCAATGTTGGTATAAACTAATAAATTTTATATTTTAATCTATGCTAAGACATTTATTAACAAAATAATTGTTGTAAATACAATTCGAATATGTTTAACATAGTTATAAAGACAATATTTAATGTTTCAATTGCAACAGCTAAATCAACAAACAAATTTTTATTAATATTGTTAAAAATACACAATTTTGTTAACAGATATAAAAATAACAGTGTAATCGTGTATTCTGAGTTTGAAGAAATGAAATAAAATATTATTTTTAAATCAAAAAAATTTTGTATTTTGAAAATATACAATACAGCAGTTAATTTACTTTAAAATACAAACTAAAACATCCATTTATTTTTATCAGATAATTCTCAAGCTAAAAACCACACATAAATATCGTAAAGTGTTATTGAAAAAAACAAATTTGCTATAAGTTATTGAAAAATAACAATAAAAAAATTTTGTAAGTTGCGGAAACAAACACGGACAATCATTGGCTAAATAGGTATTACTAGTTAGCCTAAAGAATATTTCGAATATTTTTAAAACGTATTTCAAAACAGTAATTATTTTTGAAACAAAATATATTAAAAATTTGAGAATAAAAAATAAACAAAAAAAAACAAATTAAAATATTTAAATATATAGCACTCTTTAAGAATTTGATCCGATAACTATGAAGGCGAATTCCGTAAAATTTTCCTAAATCATCCTCAATGCGACCTACTTTGTCGGTTGTATGTTAAATTAGGACGAATCTATTCCTAAAAARTCGATTACACCGGTAAATAATTGAAATGCTCTCTTAATAATTTAAATTATAAAATACTTTCTAAAAAATAATTAAAAACTTTTAAAAAAATGTCCAGTCGCTTAATGTTGTTTTTCCCATACACTATTATGCGCATAATTAGACGGTTGGCCACACTTAGAAAGTGACTAACGAAAGTATAAAAAATATATATAGCTTACATTATTTACAAATTAAAATCGGTATAAATTTTTTTTTAAATACTTCAACAACATATCAATTTGATTTTAAAAACCTAAGCTCATCATCGACTTAAATAACCAAAAATTATTTAATAATTGTATTTAAACAACCTTTGAAAGAAAATAACCAAGAAATTTTAAAAAGGATCTTTCTTTTTAGCACACTATTTCTTCAAAAAATAAAATGTTCAAAAAAGTAACTAAAAAATTATTAGATGGGGTGCCTGACGACCAAATTACTCTAACCGTCTGACTCTCTCTTTTTAGCACACTATTTTCAATCAAAAATAAAATGTTCAAAAAAGTAACTAAAAAATTATTAGATGGGGTGCGTTGATGACCAAATTACTCTAACCGTCTGACTCTCTCTTTTTAGCACACTATTTCTTCAAAAAAAAAATGTTCAAAAAAGTAACTAAAAAATTATTAGATGGGGTGCCTGAGACCAAATTACTCTAACCGTCTGACTCTCTCTTTTTAGCACACTATTTTCATCAAAAATAAAATGTTCAAAAAAGTAACTAAAAAATTATTAGATGGGGTGCGTTGATGACAAATTACTCTAACCGTCTGACTCTCTCTTTTTAGCACACTATTTCTTCAAAAAATTAAATGTTCAAAAAAGTAACTAAAAAATTATTAGATGGGGTGCGTTGATGACCAAATTACTCTAACCGTCTGACTCTCTCTTTTTAGCACACTATTTCTTCAAAAAATAAAATGTTTAAAAAAGTAACTAAAAAATTTTTACATGATGGAAGGAATTATCAGCGAAATATTTCACATCTCTTTTTTGAAAATATAAAAAATGTTGTTGAAAAAAATGATTTCGCATTTATTTTTTAACTTTTTTCTTATCAAATATTATTTTTGAAATATTTGAAAATTTTTATTGTTTCAATTCCCATTTGTGTTTGTTTTTATTATATCGCGATTATTATGCAAATATTTTTATGAATTTTATTACCTTAATATCAAATTTAAAAAAAATTTTTATGATAATTATTTTATAATTTTGCTGTTTATTATTTTTTGCAAAGCTTCAATTTTTATTATGAATCGTTGGATTGTATTTGTAAAGTAAAATGATTGCTTTTTATATAATTCATCGCCAAACCAATCATATTATTCTTGCAATTTTATTTTGGAATTTTTTTAAATCAATAATTTTTTGCAATTAAAGTTTGTATATAAACTTTAGCTTTTGGATTAATATTTTTGCAAAAACACATTTTATGTTAAATGTTAGATTTTTGTGCTAAAAATTGCCTTTTCAAATTTTGAGTACGAAATTTGCACCGATTTAAATTTACAGGCATTCATTTTCATCTATATTATCTTAATGTATTTTTTTCGTAATTTATTTAGCTATTATTTTAAATCCTTTGCAATTTTAATATAATTTATCTTATTATTCTTGATTAAAATCTTGTTTCTTAGGTATATTCTGTTTACTTATTGTAATGTATTAATGTGTCAATATTTTTGTTGAACATTTCTTATCAGTTTTTGCTCTTGGAAACTCGATTATAACTGTAAAATAAACCATAAAAATATTAACTAAATATCAGAAGAAAAATGCTCTAAGTGAATATATTATTTAATTTTGTTTTATTGTCTAAATTTTGTTAATTATTATATTTCAATGTTATTGCAAAAAAAAATGTCAACAATGTGTAATGAATGAGCATAGTTGCTTGTGCTGCTTATGTTTAATTTTTTTTATTATTAATTAGGTTGTGAGTATTAAATATTTTGTTTATTGCTTCCTTACTGCATTTTCAAATATTTTTTATAACTTAAATTATTTGTATATTAGTAGTTTATAAGAGTTGATTTAGATATATTTGAAAATAAATGTTAATTTGTTTCATAAAATTTTTTTAATTTATTAAGTAATCGATGCGTTTTGTTTTTTAAGTTATTTGTTGTGTTATTCTAGTTGATGTGGACTCTCTGGATGCACCATCTTATCGGGGTTCATTTATACGTGAAAAAGAAATTTGAATTTGCTATATAAACATTAATTCATGTTTAAATTGAAATTATAATATTTAACAATAAATTTATTCTTGGAAAAAGCATTCGGCAATTGTGCTTTTTAAATAAAGATGGATTTTTTCCTAATGGTTCTCTTTTAACCAATAATTGTTTTCAACATATACTATGTTATAAATTCATTGTATTTATGATAATAAATATTTTTGATATTTTTTAAAATACATTCAACATTATAGCAAATAAACATTAAATTCTAATTGCAATATTGTCTTAATTTTGTATTATTTGTTTTAAGATTTTTTGTTAAACATATTTATTACAGATTTTTAACAGTTCATTTAAATTATAAATTTTTTTTTTCTATTTTGATTTTGATTCAATTTAGAAAAATAAGTTCGTTTAATTATCCCGTCTAAACTTTTATTTTTATTTGGTAACTAATGTAAAATTTATTTTGAATTTTTACGGGTTAAAAAACAACTTGATTTTATTATAGTTTTTGCTTTTTATATATATGTTTATATTTTTAACTGATAATTTGGATTTTTCAAATTAAGAATTTTTTTAAAATTAAATTTGATAATGGAATTGGGCTGTCAGTTAAGCCTTCCGTTGCTCTTTATTGTTCCCCTTATAATACTAATTTGTATATTATTATGCATATTATTATTTTAATTGATTTAAATTTTTTGTTAAAAAATAAACCGCTTTCAATAAAAATTTAATCATCGGATCCGACGTTTTCAATTTCATCCATTAATTGAGGAAGACAGACATTCGTATTTTTAAAGCCATTTATTGTTCTCATCAATGTTCCATCCTCTTAATTCGACCAGTTCTTCCAACGTGTACGTTTTTAATTAAAAAATTAAAATTAAGAATGCCATTTAATTTGTTTAGTATTTTTGAAAGCAATTATTATTTGAGTTCATTCGTTAACAATGTAATAATTTAAATATATTTATTTTGAATGCTAAAATTACATTTTTTTTAAAAACTCAAATTATTTTCATTTGAATATAATAAATATTTAAATATTTAATTATAATATTATTTTGTATGTAATCCATATTCTTATCGCATTTATTTTCTTTCATTAATTTGCGCATTCATTTAAACATTTATTTATTGTTTAGTTCAAAATACCTTTATTTCGTATTAAAAGTTCTCCGTTTTATCTTTTCATTTAGGTTTAATGTAGTTTTTATATTGCAATGTGTTTATTCAATACGCATTTTATTGGGAGCTTAAACTTTTTTATTTGATTTTTGTAGCGATTTATTTACTTTTAATAAACTGTTTGTTATTATCCACAGATATTTAAATATAGACAACAACTGCTTGCATAGTCGAAAACTCCATATTTATTTAAATTTGATTCAATATCAACATCTATAAATTAAAGCATTTCGAATTATAATATTACAAAAATTTAAAAAAAACAGTTGTATTTTTGCTTAACTTTATAAATATTTTAGTTATTTTAGTTTTTATAGGCGCCAAAATTGGCTCCAAAAAATTCCAAAATAGGCTCTAAAAATCGGGGTTATAAACAAAATTCGATTATGAAATGATAAGATCCTAAAAAAAACAAATGTGAAATGAAAATTATGAAAATTATGCATCAAAATTTTTGAATTAATTCTGTATTTGGGTATAACATATAAAAATAAATTTTGGAYCAATTATAAAATAATATTGTTTTATGTGCAATAACTTTTTGATAGGCAGCAAAAATTAAAATTGTTTTCAGTAAACATTTTTTGTGTTTTATTTTATTTTTCAATTTTGTGAAAAATACCGAAATTTGACTAGAAAAGCAGGCGAATCGTGGGCTTACAACTTAAGAAGCTAAGTATTGTTTATTGCTTAATTTTTGTTGAAAAGGGACGCAGTTTGCCCGATGCTTCGAGTAGCATCATGTTGTTTTAATTGACCATATTGAGCAGAGGACGCCATAAATTTTGCAGTTTTTGTTGTTGTTTGTCGTCGTTGTATCGGTCGTTACTTGTTTGTTGCATCTCTGGCAAAATATTATGTTTCATTCGAAAGTATAGATTCCTTCTGGAAATTTTGTAATCCAGCCAAGAATTAAAGCTCGTTGCGAATTAGCWGCCGGAAATTTAGTTACTGTTCAATTGCTGATATTTAAAACAAAAAGTCAAATTTAAATTTTCTCAATTAAAATTAATTGATTTGCAATTTCAGCCGGATTGTTTTCTAATTATTAACAAGCATTAGCGTATTTAGCTCAGATTATTTTGTAAATTTTTTGAATGGTTTTGATATTATATTCTAACTTGCCTTTTAACACTGAACAATATTATTATCTGATATAAAGTTGTAGTATTTCAATGTTATTGCAAAAAATTTCTCAGTGTAATGAGTATTGTTGCTTGTGCTGCTCATGTTAAAATTTTTCTTGTTGTGAGTATCTTATTATTTCTTACATTGCCGGGTTCTAATATATAAATGGATTAAATATTTGATCAATTCACTTTTTACTTGAAGATCTTAAATTTTTATTTTTAAATTATGGAATTAAAATTTAATAAGTAATCGGAGTCAATCTGCGCGGGCCTATTTTGTCGCATAATAAGAAAATTGAAGAGATATTTAAAGATGGATTATATTTTGAAAACTTACTTTTGCTTTTCAAATACTGTTTATAACTTTAATTATTTGTATATTAGTCGTTTTATTAGAGTTGATCGATTTAGATATATTTGAAAATAAAAGTTAATTTATTTCATAAAATTTTTTTAATTTATTAAGTAATCGATGCGTTTTGTTTTTTATGTTATTTGTTGTGTTATTCTAGTTGATGTGGACTCTCTGGATGCACCATCTTATCGGGGTTCATTTATACTGGGAAAAAAAACTTGAATTGGCTATATAAACATTAATTCATGTTTAAATTGAAATTATAATATTTAACAATAAATTTATTCTTGGAAAAAGCATTCGGCAATTGTGCTTTTTAAATAGGAAATTTTAGCTTTAAGTTTCATACGCCTTGAATAATCATTTGTACCCACGCAATAATATGATAAGTAAAATTTATGATTTATCAAACTGGAATTTKGATTTATTTTATTTCAATTAGGGGTAAATATTTTGATCATCTTTAATCACGCTGGCTTACCGAATTCCCAACACACTTGCACATAGAGGTATGCTTTTGCGCTTTGATTTTGGCTTTTCCTAATGGTTCTCTTTTAACCAATAATTGTTTTCAACATATACTATGTTATAAATTTATTGTATTTATGATAATAAATATTTTTGATATTTTTTAAAATACATTCAACATTATAGCAAATAAACATTAAATTCTAATTTGTTTTATTCTTTCCATTAGCTTTTTAACGCTGTAAGAACTAATTTTTCTGGAAATCGTTGCGGTTACTTCTGAAGATTGTCTTGGCGCTGTCCACATCATTTTCTATGATTAGTAATTTGTTTTGCATTTAACTCTTTTTGCAATTTTTTTATTCGAGCATTCAGAAGCAATTGTTGTGTTGACAATAAATCTTTTAATATTAAATGTTAACCTTTTATTTTAATAATTTTGTAATATAACGTTGTGATATATCGGTAATACGGATTAATATATATTGATGATTTCTTTGTTAATTTAACATAAACTTTTGTTTGCATTAACGCTTAAAATATAGGTTAAGAATTTAATAAGTTTTTTATATAGATAAAGATCATATTTTTTAAATTGCATTTTATAATTTGTGTCCGACTGGCTTTTTAAAATATTAAAATGGCGCGTTTTACACTATTTCACAAGCATTTTCTTCGGACTCATTATAAATTATTTACGTGAGTATCCATTTATTTTCGCTAATATCCTGCGATAAATGTATTATTTATTCTGCCGACATCCGATAAAGAGCTTTATTTTTTTCAGATGTCTAGTTGCTGTGAATATGTTTATAGTTTACTAAATCTATAGCCGTATTAGAAATAATATGTTTATTTTCATTTAATCTTTTTTTAATAAATCTTTGTATGACTTATAAATTTTTATATTTTTGTTAAAAGGCCTGTGTACATCCTCGCTTTTTGGAGAAAGTTCTTTCTTGCTTTTCTTCGTTGGGTACAATTTTTGACTTAATATTCAAAAGTTAATCTGTTTTCTTATTAGAATAAATTAATGAGTTAATCAATTTATGCAAATTATTATTTATTTTGAATACAATATTATTATCAACATTCATCAAAATAATATTAAATTTAATCTTTATCTAAAATAATAATTCTCTGTTTCCTACAATACAAAATTTACAATTAGCTAAAGAATTCTTCGCATAATTACAATCTTTATGCTTTTTTTGTTTTTGTTATTAAAATTTCTTAATTTTGAGAGTAATTTAAATGATTTTTTCATTTTATTTAAATTTGATTATATCCCCATTTGGACTTTATTAATTAAAAAATATATTTAATACTCTGATTGAAAAGAAAATGTTATTAGCGAAAATTAAGACGAAAAGACAAATATTTATTCTTATTTTGTTATTATTGAGAGAAATTGAGTTAAGTAAAAATTAATTTACGCTTCATAATGACTGCGTACATCAGTCCCGTTATCCCTGCGTCGTTCACAGATGTTTAAATATAGACAATAAGCGCTTGCATAGTCGACAACTCTCAATATCAACCATTTAAAATATAATGTAATGTAAAAATTTTCAAAAAAACAATTATATTTTTTACTTAACTTTATAATTATTTTGTAAAACTTTTAGTTTCACATCATTAATAAACTGCAATTTTTGAGTTTAATCAGCAAAATATTWGTTTTTTATATAAAAAACATTTCAACTTTACAGTTTCAATTAAAATTTTTAAAAGTCGTCTAAGGATTATTGTTTAATTCTGAAAGCAATTCTGTTTTTAATATCATTTTAAATTATTAAATAACAAACACATATTTTAACTTTATGGTATTGTGCTTTAGAGTAAATAAWTCATAATTGATGATGGTATCACAATTTCGTTAATTTAAGTTATACGGTCCGCGGCAATCCTTGAGATTAGTAAGTCTAATAAATATTAAGCTGACGTCATGACCAGAAATTTCGCTTTTTGCTAATTTATGCATTTGGGAAATTTTTTGCACACCTTGCGCCCTTTTGTTGCTGAATCTGTGGGCGAATAACTTAAAAGTAGCGCTAAAGTTTCAAATAAATTTAATCAATTTATGTGTTTGATTTTAATATTTGAATTTTCATTAAATTATTGCTTGGATCTGTAATTAGTTTTTTATCCTGAAATTGTTTGAAACAAAATTTATTTCGTGTTGCCCATTTCTTTCTGTAATTAACATCAATTATTAATAGAAAATATTTGGTGTATTTAATGTACTGCTATTTTGATATAAATGTAAATTTTGTGATTTCGTCCAACCCAAAAATGAAAATATTTTTTGTTTAATTATTTGGTAACAAAACTAAACTTTTTTTATAGTACTCGATGAAGCGTGACTTGATTTGCTCTTTAACCAAATTCACGGGGACTATTTTTATTCGCTAGTTTGCGGTCCAACTTGCCGAAAACAAAGCCGATATATTATTAAAAACACCGGATAAGTTTAATACTCAAATTCCTCGTTTAGCAGCTAGCTAAATTATTTTTTATGTTAAATTAGTATTAGTTTAGCGACAAATTTAAGTTTGAGTTTGTTTGTTGCATTTTTTATTTTGTTATTTGCTTTTTTTATTATTTTTATTTTAGATGAATAAAATTAGCAAATTTAATATCTTCTGTTTCTATGTTTCGAAATGCCTTTAATATTTCTGTTATAAGAAACTTTAAAATTTATTGTGATCATCACGCGTAGAACTAATTTTGGCGACGGAAAATCATAATTATATTCCGTTAATGAGATTTTAATAATAAAAATTTGGTAATCATCAATATCAAATTCTTATTTGATTAATTTATGAATTAATTGGAAGGCCCATCTGCTGGGGTCTCGACGGCTCTCGCCGCCCCCCGCTGAGGCTGCATCGTGTTGTTGAAGTTTGCCAACAACATAATAACTTGTAGTATTTAATTAGTTTAATATTTTTCAGGTTTTTAAATTTAAAGTAAATATGTTTTTGTAATTAATAATTTATTTTGTTTTTAAGAATCTATGGTTTATCAATTAAATAAATTATTTTCAGTCTTTTGATGTATCTAGTAATACAAAGGTAGTTTTTTTATTAACCAAACATGCGTGGTTTTTTGTTGTAGTTGAATTTAAATGAAGTTTAGTTATACATATATATTAACTTGTATTCTTGTCATAAATGAAACTTAAATGTAAATAATTTACCTTTTTGTCTAATGTAATATTTTTTAGTATGTATTAAAAATGTTTTATTCTATATTATAACTGTTTTTTATAACTACTGTCATTTTAAATATTACTATGATTTGTCTGCTACGTTTTTTGGTTCGTTGGCTTTAATTCTTAATAACACTTTATATTTTTTGTAGAGGTTTGATTATATTTATAGAACTTAAAAATAACACGGTTGCTATTTACGGTAAAGTTCCTCAGAATTTTAAAATGTTTATGTTCATAATGTGACGACGCATATGGTGTTAGCTCAGGGGCGATATCTGAAATATTCAAAAAATCGCATCGGGCCTGAAAAAAAAAACAGCATTTGATACCAAAAATCAACAAATTCTTCATTTTTTCATTATCAATAAAATTCCCAAAACCCAAACAAAAATCTCCCGAACTTTTCAAAACTCACAAAAAAACCTTATTTTGAAAATTTAGCCTCACTGTGCTTCCAAAAAAAACCACCAAAGAGATATTTAAACAAATTTATAAATTTATTGCTAACATTAATAGCGAAATTAAGAAGCATCTTAAGCTCGAAAAACACTGCTTCAAATTATAATTACCATCGGATGGGTGTAGTAGGGTGCACCTGATTTCTCTTGTGCATGACTTGAAACAGGATTTAGCTGGCTGATTAGATTACTCAAGTATGGTTATGGGAAAACGCCTATCCATTAAGCTTTGTATTCAAAACATTGAAATTTGAAAAAAAAAATTATTTACTTGTCATTCATCAATTTGCGTAAATAACTTTTTTTAACAATACGACATTAAACAACTCTTTTTTATAGCAAAAATTTAAATGTGTTTTTTTAAATTTTATTATTTATATTTTTAACCTTTTTATTCTTAATAATGCGCGAAATATTTTTTTTATTGCACTTTATAAAAACATATTTAATAAATTTATTTTAATTATAAGTTTAGTGAGCTCTTAAAATTTTAAATATTAAATTATTTAAAGCAAAATAGATATTCAAATATTTCCGTTTTTTAGAATTAAATTGCTATTTTTAGTTAATACTTTTAAATGTTATTATTTGATGTTTACTTATTTTGTGTAATAAAATTCTATCTTTGATATTTATTTTTGGAGAATTTATAGGCAACGTTTGCAATTGAAGATATTATTAAAGATGTTCTTCGTAGCTTGTTGGTCTTAATGATCCAGTGACCAATTGAGTCTCCAGTTTCGTGCGTGCATAATTTGAATATTTGCTAGTAGATTTTAAAATTTTTTAAATTTATCTTCAATTATTTCAATCTTTATCTCAATGTTAACTAGCCTTTTATTTTATTAATACATACATTCCATAATATCTGTCTCTTATACACATCTAGATGTGTATAAGAGACAGCTTTATCTCAATGTTAACTATCCTTTTGAAATAAAACTTCTAGAATTGTTTCTATTAAATAATAATTTTACAATGATATTAACTATGTTTAAATTTATCACTTAAAGACAAGAAGTTGCTAATTTTTTTTTGTGTAGTGAAATATAGATTAATTTTAAAAATTTACAATTAAGAACTTTTGTTCACACACTACAATGATATATATAAAATCTTTCAATTTATTCAAAAATAAATATAAATGTGAATGGGATTCTCACCTTTCACTTACTTTATTTTGACACGTTTTTTTCTTGGGGTTCTTCTTACTCGGAATATAATTTTTATTTTAACTCGTTTAATTGTATTTTAAAGTGAATTAACTGCTTAATATCTTTTAATGGCATATCACTAATTTATTTTTATTGTCAAATTCAAGCAAATAGTTTGTGAATATTTTTTTATAAGGTCCTAAGTGCATTCTCATTTGCTTGCTAATATTAATTTTTATATTACAAAATTAATCAATTTTGATCCCATTCCGTAATCTATTAAATTTTAATATTCGTGTTATTGAATTAATATTTAATAATTTTATTAATGTTTAAAAAATAGATTTGTATGATAATAAATAATGGAAATAACTCACAATTAATATGTTTTTTGATCGTATATTTTTATAAATTTTACACAATTATCTAATATTAATTATAAATATTTTCAACTTTTAACTTTTTTTCTTCAAATTTATAGATATTTTATACCTGAAAAAATATGTTTATGTTTATTTTTGCTTAAATTTTTGTGTAAATTAATCTAACTTGCAATCCGACTTCCAATTTTTTAAAAAGCTGCCGAAGTATTTACAAAAATATTAATATATTTATAAATGAAATTATTTTTTTAAATAATTAAGTACCTTTTGTAGTTTTTTAAAAAACTACTCTAAATAATTGGCAATGCCCAAGAAATATTTATTGATTTTATCGACAGTGCCGCAGAAAGTCCTTTATTTTATTAATTTCATGAATTTGCTTTTTTATACATAAGGTCATCATAAGGATTTCCTGACCGTGCAATACCAAATCCTTTGCGCTATTAAATTTTATGATTTTAAATACATTATTTCCTTGTGTAAAGACATGGTTTGCTTTTTAAAAATTATTTTTAAATTATCAAAAATATATTTACACATTTATTTTTTATATGTTTTTTTGTATTTTTAAATTGTATATTGGTTTTAAAACTATTAATGTTAAAGTTTTATTTGGAACTCCTTTTGGGCAATGATTTAACGATAGAGAAAATTGATCGGGATATCTTACCTCCGAAACGTCTGCAAGAAGATTTTCTTATCATCGACGGCACAAAGCGTCCTCGTTTCTCAGATGATCCTTCCCTTGGCGCTAACTATGGCCTTTAGCAACTTAAAAATATTTATTTTTATTTTATTAAGATTTTGTTATTTATTCATTTAAACAAAATATATGCCGTTTTTTCACGAGCTTTTTATTTTAGATTATAATAATTTATCATTTATGTTTAATATTTCTTTAAAATCGGCATAAATAAGAACCTGGCTCTTTTTTGATAACACGCACTAAATTTACTAGATTTAATGTGTTTGAACTTTTTTGTGCTTTGAAAGCATTAGTTATTGTTTTTTTAAATATTATTTAACTTGTGTCGTTTTCTCAAATTTTTAACTTTTATCATTTATAATTAAGATATATAGAATATTTCTTTGTATTAATATATAAATTTTATATAATCTCACATAATGCAATCTTATTTAAGTATTTTTTTATAAAAAAATTATGTCAAAAAATTTATTTTAGTTATTTTTAATTTTATTATTTTGGTTTGGTCTTTCTGCTCTGCTTGTCGCGACTGAAGTTTTGATTGAACATTAATTTTCATCATAATTATTTAGTTACTTATAATAAGTTGTTCAAATTTCTTGTTATCTTTTTATTTTAATGCCAATTTTTTTTGTTTAATTTATTCCAAAATTTTAAATTATTTGCATTTAATCGTAAGTCTTTTTACTAATCTAACAGTTCGTCTCCAATAATGTTTAATTAAAATTTATGCCGTTGTACTCGCACACAGAGGTCTTTTTTTCTTAATCCGAATCTTTCTAGTTTTGTGATTAATCAAAATATTTTTGGGGCAATTTATTTTTTCCTTTTTTGACGTTTTGATGTTCATTTAATTGCGATTTTTCCTTAATAACTGGAAGTAATTCTTATTAAAGCTTTGTGTTTGTTAAAAAATATATCAAAAATTTGAATGCAATTCAGTTTAATAATGGGAAGTATCATAATTGTGTAAAACGTGTTTTGTTTTGCCATCCGTTCGTTCTCCGTTTGTTTTCAAATCTTTTCATTTAGGTTTAAAATGTATCTTTTTGTATTGCATTTGTTTAGATCAATAAGATTTTTATTGACAGCGTAAATCTTATTTGTTTATATTATTTAGTAATATTTGTTGTTAACAATTCGATCCGCCGCTGCTTTCTGGGCTCGAGTCCTCTCGTATTTAATCTACATTATTCAAATTATGCCTGTAGCTTTAGCATTCTTGACTTGGAATAAATTTTTATACCATTTTTTGGTAAATTATGTTTAATCAAATTTTATATTTGACAATTATATATACTTTGGAGTCTGAGTTCGTTTTCAGAAATTGGTAGCGGCCTCATCTCTTACGTTTCTCTTTGAGTTTTAAGCGGCTTTATTTTTGTTAGAAAACTTGAAGGTTATTTTTAAGTTTGCCTAATTATGAATTAGGATATCATTTTTCCAGCTATTATTTTACTTACAATCGATTGTAATATCAGCTATCCCATTAGATGCTCGCAATAAAGGTGTTTCAGTTTAAGAATTTAAAACTTAAAATGCATACATTTTCATATATAAAATTCTTTTAATGTAATTTATCAATAATTAAAAAGCATCAAATCTAATCGATTTTCTAGATGATTTAATTATATTATTTAGATTAAATTTAAAGGAGCTATAATTTAGATAAAAACATTTATTCATTTAAATTTTTATTTTACAGGTCGTATCTAGTTGATTGATTTTTAATTGAAAACTACWTTGTGTTCTTTGATTTGTTCTTTATAAATGCTTCATTGTTCAGCCATTATGCAAATGATCAGAAAAATTTTGCTTTCTGTTTAGATTAAAATAATTCATTTTCTTTAATATATATTTATTTCATATTCTTGTTTAATGTTTATTTACAAATTTTGTGATAATATTGCCGAAGCATATTGTATGTACTTGAATTTTGTGTTGTAATGATTCAGCAAATTTTTACCATCTATAGATAGATATTTTGAATTCTATATTTTATTATTTTGAGATTTATAATAATTATTAATATTAGCTTTAAACATGTTTAAAATGTTCAATATTATTACATTTTTCTTCAAATCTTAATACTGAGTCGAAATAAATATTTGAATTTAATTTTTTTAAGTATTAATTTTATGGTAATATAGCTAACATTATGCAGCCCGATCGACACAAGAACACACCGAATTCGCCCTGGTTAGCAAGGGTAAACTAATCCTCTTTTGCCTGATTAAAAGAAGATGCTAATTAAAATCTTCGTTGTCTTATAAATAGTAAACAACTGTTAGCTAAATTAGAAATAAGATGTAGTGAATGACTGAAAGTTAACTCTGCACCATTGAGGTGTTTAATTTTTATTTGTAATTTTTTTAATCCGCGTGCATTCATTCACTAAAAATAGAAAATTGAGCATGTGAGATTTCACCTGAAGAAAACGGCAGGCAGTTTACTTTGTGCGCATATTCATATTTAAAATATATTTTATAACTATCTTTAATAGTTATAATTTTTTGTCTAATTTGATAATCTATTTAAGATTAATATAAATTTACATTATGATTATTATCTAAATCAAATAAATAATGTTGACCTTTTGTTTTTATTTTTAAATCCTTAAATTTGTAATTCAAAATGTGTTCTTAATATTATTGAACTTTTCTTTACGACGATGCCGGATATTAGGTGTGAAAATCATATCCATAGCGTTGGTCAGTCAATTTTAGTGTTTTAATTCATTTTACATTGTTAAATTATTAAAGTAAAGTAATAATCAAAAAAAATTAAATTAAATAAAGCATAAAGCACGTTCTTAATAAAATTAAACTTTGGCGTTTCATTTTAGTGATAAGAAATTTATATTTAATTTTCTAAAATGATTATTTCTTTATGTTAATATTAAGAAGTGTTTGTTAAAATTTCTATCAAGATTAAACTTACTGCATCAGAATCTAAAATTTCTAACTTTTATACCAAAGGATGCGTTTATTTTTAAAACAATTTGCATATTTACTAAATGTTTAGATTATGTGTGATTTAATTTTTATTGTAAATTTGAATTGATTAACAGCTAACTTATATATTTTCATATCCATTTTTCTTTTTTATAAACAACAGAATTTAAAAATGAGTTTTGTATAAATGTTTTATTTTTGACATTCAAATAAATCTTTGTTTAGTACTTTTTAACAGTTACAAACTTTAATATTGGATCACAAATTTTGCGATTAAAATGTTTTAAGATTATTTTAATAGCAAGTAGCAAATCCTTCATGCGTCGTGCCTTGGGCAATGCATCTCCGACAACATTGACGCCAAAGCATGTTTGCTCGGCCATCCCGCCGCCTGTTAATACGATTTAAAACCATTAAAATTTTATAATAAAGTATGCATTTATTTTTAAAACCTTTTTGCATATTTACTAAATGTTTAGATTATGTGTGATTTAATTTTTATTGTAAATTTGAATTGATTGACAGCTAACTTCTATATTTTAATCTATTTTTTTCGATTAACAATCTTTAAATTTCTTTATTTTAAATTTTATTATTGAATGCAGTTTTTGTTAATCGATTGTTGGCTGAAAATGATCCAGTGTCTTGTTTAGTTTCCAAGTCGTTGCCCCCAAAGGTTTCATCTTAAATAAGTATCTACACCTCACAATAGATAATTGTCATTTTTGAAAAATTTATTTTTATAAATCAATAATTTTTGCAATTAAAGTTTGTATATAAACTTTTAGGTTAAAATGATTTTTATTATTTTTGAGTAAAATCTTGTTTATTCATAATTGTTTTTTTTAATATTGTGTGCTGTTTTTAGCTAATTCATAAGTAATCTGGATGCGTTTTAACTTATTTGTTGTCGAAGATTTTTAGTTGATGTGGACTCTTTGGAATCACCATCTTGTCGGGGTTCATTTAACGTGAAAAAGAAACTTGAATTTGCTATATAAACATTAATTCATGTTTAAATTGAGACTATAATATTTAACGATAAATTTATTCTTGAAAAAAGCGTTTGGCAATTGTGCGACATTTTTTAAATAGGAAATTTTAGCTTTAAGTTTCATACGTTTCAACGCTTTCTGTTGAAGACAGTTAAGATAAACGCGTAAATGGTTAAGTTATTGCTAATAAATGTATTGTTGTGGCCTTGAATAATCATTTGTACCCACTCAATAATACGAATTTTCATTTGTTATGTTAAAAAGTGTAAGTAAAATTTATGATTTACCAAACTGGAATTTGGATATAATTTATTTAAATTAGGGGTAAATATTTTGATCATCTTTATTCACGCTGGCTTACCAAATTCGCACTCACATGCACATAAAGTATTCCGATTGTTCCTTAAACAAAATTATTCTTAATTATTTATGTCGCTAAAATAAGAAAAGTCAATGCTATGCTATTTTTTGCGCTTTGATTTTGGCTTTTCCTAATAGTTCTCTTTTACCCAATAATTGTTTTCAACATATACTAAGTTATAAATTCATTGAATTTATGATAATAAATATTTTTGATATTTTATTCTAATTTGTTTTATTCTTTCCATCACCTTTTTAACGCTGTAGGAACTAATTTTTCTGAGGGGGAGGTTTTATTTTTTGAATTATGTTGGTTTTTTTAATTTAGCAACACACAAAAAGGGGTTTTTAAACATATAGAAATTGCTTTGGGCCATTGACTTTGTGATAATTTTTTTTTTAAATTATAATTTGAATTTTTTTATTCAAAATACATTTTCATTTATGTATATTATCTATAATTTATTGTTGGTATTTTAATGAGTATGTTTTAATTGTTTCAATATTTAAATTGTATTTTATATTAATTTTGTTTTTGATTGATTTTTAGATTTCTTACATTAATGCTCAGATTCTTGTGCAATCCCTCGTTGGCTCTGCTTTTGACGAAGAATTCATGCGCTAACCATTATAACGTTAGTAGTAAAGTAAAATGTAAACAATTTATTTCTCGAAATTTGCATTATTACTGTTTTTCTAAACGACTCAGCACAATTACTTATAATTATATTATAAGGGTTTTATCGATTAGAATTAATCTGGCATTGTTAAGTTGTCGAATTTTATTAATTTTTTAACAGTTGCCCATTGATTTTATATGTCGCTGTTGTACGGGGCGTAAAACACTATAAACTTAATGACAACGACCGAGAAAATATTGAGATATAATATATATAGATATGTAAAATGTAAAATCGGAGAATTATTCATATGTGACATTTTGTATTTTTAAGTTAATTAAATTTTGAATATATTTTGCAATGTTGAATAAAAAACTATCTTTAAAGATATTTGGCCATTGCTAGCACCTTTTTAAGTTCATAACTTTTTTATGATGCCCATATTTCTAAAATATTTACAGTAGTTTATTCAACGCCATCGTTTTTACTTGCTATAGTTTAATTATATAAAGCCTTTTTTAGTTCTTTCTTTTTTTATATATTTAAAAATCGATTATTTTTAAATATTTTAGAATATAAACTTCTTTCAAATTAATTTAAAAAATAAAATTCGATTATCTTTAACACTCGAAAATGATCGAACAAATTTTGGTGGATTTGGTCTTATAGTTAGGTTTAAAAATTTTCGTAATGAAAGGACAAACTTTTATATTATATTTCTCATTTATAATATTGCTTTACGTCAACTGAATCTTTCAAAGTCAAATAAAATAATAATTTTATTATATTTGATTATTAATTATACCAAAGGTAAGTTGGTTTCATTTTATAGGTTGAAAACAATATTTTAAAGCATAATGTCAAAATTATTCCAACCTTTCGCTTTATTTAAAATTAATCTTTGTTGGTCGCGTTTCAATAAATTAATTTTGAATCCAAAATTTAGGGGTTTTAGTTCTAGTTCAAATTCATGTCATTTTACTGATCTTAACTTGAATTTTGGACGTTTTGTTGCGGTTTAAGTCGTTAAGCTAACTCGTTGAGGAGAGCAGAATTGTAGATGGTCAGAATACTTTTGATGCTGTTGCGGACAAAAAAAAATGAGCTTACATTTTTGGTAAAAATTAATTAATTGAAAATTGAATGGGTTTACATAAAATGGTAAAAATATGTTGGGTTAAATACATTTAATAAATTAATACTGGTTATTTTTCTTAATTAAATTTTTAAAATATTTCAATAACTTTTTTTGATATACATATTTCTAAAATATCTACAATTTATTCAATGTCATGGTAAACGGCAAAGAGGGAATAAATAAGGTAGAAGAAATTGAAGTTTTTAAATGATGTGAATAAATAAGTTAATTTAACTTATCTACATTTATAATTTAGCCGATTTTTTAAATAAATTTACTGAGTTAATTTTCTATAGTTTATTATAATGACACTTTAGAAATCGATTATCTTCAAAATTACGGATGTGTAAAAGGAAAGGACAAAAATGTTTGTTGGAATTGGT
>MEIZ01000174.1:114791-133804 GCA_001723225.1 Globodera ellingtonae | reverse complement strand
GGTGTTCACCGTTCTGTAAAAAAATATGCAATAAAATTTTTGACGCAATAACAAAGCAGAATTTAAAATATAGTTTTATATATCTCGAAAATAGCTGAGCAATACATGACCACTTTCGTGAATCCGCTATACGTGTCGCATTTTTTAATTGATTTTAATTTGTTTTTTATCCAAGAGAGTAAATAATTGTTTTATTTGGTCAAAACTTAGGACAAATTTTATTTAAAATAAAAATATGCAGCTGTTGGTACGTGATGATGCGCGGCGTTGCATTGATCATCTAATATTTTATTTGAAACTTCATGTCACTTAAAATTCTTTTAGCTTTGAAAGTGTCTGAGGCATATTTTTATCGTATTGTGAATGTATTGATTGATTAATATCATAATAAGATTGACATTTAATTTGTTTACTATTTTTGAAAGAAATTATTTGTTTGAGTTTAATCGTTAACAATGTAATAATTTAAATATATTTATTCGAAAATAATTACATTTTTAGAAGAACGCAAATATTATTTTTATTTAAATATTATAAATATTTAATTATAATATTATTTTGTTTGTAATTCCATATTCTTATCGCGTTTATTTTCTTTCATTAATTTGCGCCCTTCTTTGCATTATTGTGTTCGGGTAATCAATCATCTCGGCTTTATTTAAATCTTCGAAACATATTTCCATTAATTTCAATTAATATGACGTATGTGAATGTAGTTCAAGCGTAGAAGTAGTCGCACACGAATGTGCAAAATTTAGATTTCACTGCATTGTTATTAGAAAAATAAATTTGAATGTTTAAATTTATGTTTAAATATATCAATAAAAAAATTTCAAATTTTTTTTTTACAAATTTTTGTTAACATTAAAATGTTTTAATAAAATTTGCCAAATCATGGCTAAAAATAAAAGCTCTTAATTATAATTAAAAGTTTTATTCATTTATTTAATTCTTTTTTAAATATTTTGAGCAAGTTTTTAAGCATATGTCAATCTGTTTTTGTAAAAGCATAGATTTACTTTATAATTTAACATTCTTTACGTGTCGCCTGCTAGGAATTTTATTTGAATTTGAATTATAAAAAAAAAATTAAATAACCGTTGATAATTCTAATCTAAAATTCAAGATAAACGAGCAGTTACGAAGCAAATATAAGTAGTTTATTAAATTTATTATTATTGATTATTATTGAAGAATTAAATCTCGCATAGGAAGAATAATTGGACGACATTTTTGAATAAATAAATGTCTTTAATACTAATTCGTTAAATATTTTAATTGTGTCAAGCTCGCGAATAACTGACGATTGCTCTCACGCTTCATCAATTCCTTCGTTTCCTTATTTACATTCTTATCGATTGCCGAAGATACACCGTTTATTTCAAATATTTATTTTCAAAATGTTTAAATTATTTGGTTGATAAACTGTTTGTACGATAGTACTAAAAGTATTTATTGGTTAAAAAAATTCAGAATGTTTCAACAAATTAAAAGGGTTTAAATTTAAACATAGTTCTATTTTGTTATATTTCTATTTTCTATTTTCTTGTACCTTTACTTTTTTTAAATTATGTAGTTTTTAGATTTAAAATGCAAGTAGCGCAGAATTATCTTTTTTGGATTTTATTTATGTTGAAGCCTTCTATCATATCGTCACGATCCGACGTTAGCCTTTCGCCGTATCTAGTCCTTTGGAGGAGTAAAAGGAATTTAATGAGCGGGGAAAACTTTGAAATTTTTCGAAAAAGGTTATGAAATGTGTTGAAGTATCATTTTCCTTTTTAAAGATTAATAAACAGTTTGGTTTTTTAAATTCATTAATTATTGTTGGGTTAAGAGATATACAGAATTTAGAAATTATTTTTCAGTCTGCTGCCTGAAGCGTTGGAAGACAAGTAAATAATTTTACAAATTTATTATTTGGTTGCTAATTTTAAACCCCATTAATAAATTATACTTTATTTTCATGTTCGCTGACTATTTAAAAATTTGCTTTTAATTTATTTTGTTCAAAATATCAAGGGTATAAAGATATTGAATTACTTAAATTTTACAAATTTATTAATTTGTTTGGAAATTTCAAAACTAATCAAGAAAATTACAATTCATTTTCAAGTTTTAATAATTAAAGTAAAATTTAAATAATTTCTATTTACTTAGTCAACCCTTTGATTTTATTTGTTCGGTTGGTGGATTTATTACAGCTTTTATTGATCCTGCAAATTTTGTAATGTGGATTATAATTTTAATAAAATTTGTTATTATTAATTTCTTTCTTTGACGTTATTTTGTGTTCATGTTCATTACTTGATGACGAACCACATCTACTAAATAGCTTGCATATTTGGAATGATAAGAATTTTTAATTATTATTTAAATTTGGCTTTTAAACTCTAGAAAAAATTTTTTATTATAGGAAAAAATTGAATAAAAAACGTCATTTTTTAAATTTATTTATTTTTTGTAGTGAATTAAAATTCATTATATTATAATTAAAATTTATTATGTTTTATGGTCATTGTTTTAAAATAGATTGGCGAATGATCATTTAATTGTAATTTTTTTTTTGAAAATTACTCAGAAATTTTTTTTGGCATATATTCGGTTTTCCTTTTAATAAGAAACTCTGACAACTGGGTAAAATCAGAAGGGAAACTTTCTTTTTATAACTTTTGTTTCGTTATGGTTTATAGTTGCTAAGTATTAATTAAAATTTGTGATTAAAAATGATTTAAGTTTATTTTATAATTCAAACATTTTTTTAATTAGTTAGGTTTACTGACCTTTTTTCCAAAAATTTTTGCGATATAAATTAATATTAGAGTTTGCGATTCAATTAAATGTTTAGACTATGCAAAATAAGTTATTGAAAATTGCATTCAGCTAGCTTGATTTTAAGAAAAAATTTCAAACTTTTGATTCAATGACATCTATTCGTTAAATTACCGTATTTATTTATAAAATTCTGTTGCAAATCTGTTAACGAATTAGGTTACCTATTTTTATTTATTTATCGCTTAAAGTTAATGTTTATTAAATCACATACCTAATACGCATACCTTTGTTCGTTAGTTAATGTTTTAATTTTGCATTTACCATTCAAATTAATTTACTATTATTAAATTTTTTAAATAATAACGACTACATTTATTAGTTTATTTTAATCTTAATATTTATATAATTTATAATTTATATCAATTATTGAAAAGGGTCTAATATATTGAAATAAAAAAAAAATTATTAAATGGCAAAATAAATATTTTTATGCTTTCGAAGCCTGACTTGGCCTCGTATACCGGTTCGATTCCATTGCGTTTCATCTATTGGGGATATTATTAATACATTTAAAAAGGTCAGATTTACCGCTTTATATTACCTTTTCTTTATTCCAGAGTCCATTTCCTTTACTACTTTATTTTATATCTTGTTTAAAGTTTTACTTAAGAAATTTGTGATAATTTGCCGAAGGTACATTAAATTAGCGTTATAATGATTAACGTAACAGGTTTATTATTATGATTAAAACATTTTCTAATAATATGCACAAAATGACAGCTTTTTTAAATTAATCATCTTATTAAATTGATGCATTTAATACTGTAGATTAAAAAACGTGATAAATTATTGCTTGTTTAAATCTTCATCTCATGAATAAAACTCACGAGCAAATAATTAAAAACGAAGCACAGTCTGATGTATTTAAAAAATGATTTTATTTTTTAAATAAATAATTAATTATTATCAAACATCTAAAGATCATATATTAATTTTCTGTTTTATAAAGGAATTCATTAACAAATATTTTGTCTATTTGATTTCAATTTTAAAAATTGTTTGAACTGAAATTCTGATACTATATTCTATATTCTAAAAAAACTGTTCTCATGTTATTCATTTAGTATCTGCTTCTAACATTTTCATGCTTTATTCATGCGTTTTTATTGTAAGTTTTTAATTCAAAAAATTCTATTCCTTTAACTTTAATAATGAAATTTAAAAATTTCAAAACGATATAATCGCATTAATGACTTTATTTTATGTTTATTTATATTTTAATACAAATCGGTGATGCCGTAGATTTACATTATTGGATTAAATGTAAGTAGATTGGATTTTTTTATTGATAATTAGGGTGTAGCATATTTTTTACCAAAAATTTATTTTTTAATTAAACAAAATAATTTTTTAATTTGGTATATCAGATTTTTTATATTGTCTATGGATTTAAATTTTACTTAATGCATTCAGATTTTAATTTCTTCTATAAATTTTTTTTACACAATTTTTTGTCAGTAACAAAATTTCCGATGTTTTATTTAAATTTTAAAAATTGTATTATTAATCGAAAATTACTTTAACTCTTACTCTTCATCTAGTAATTATTGATCTCGTCATTTAATTGTTAATTCTTTTTAAATCATGCAAAAATATTTGGTTACTTTTTATTTATATTTTTCATATATGAGATTACTTATTTGTATTGAAATAAAAAATATGGTTATAATTCTATAATTTTTATAGTTGAATCGTATTAATATATTAAAGATCTTTTTCTGCTAAATGTAAATTTATTTAAGCTTTAAGCAGATTAAGCATTAACAAACTTGTTTTTAATGTTTATAAAGCTTCTCAAAGAAAGTCCAACACAACAGTGTCTCAATTGTAAAAATAATTATAATTTTGTTATTTAGTCCCATAATATTTAGCTAATTTTATTTTAAGTTTTCTGTTATTATTGATTTTATTTTTTTCTTTAATGGAACATTTTTTTAAAGAAGTTCGAATTTTTTTAAAACATTATTATGGCAAATAAGAAAAAATATTCCGAAGAAAATTCCTGCCTCCTCGGAGTTTTTTTAATCAAAAGTATGAATGCAACGTACTTTTACATGATTTAAAGGATGCACGTATACGTGTTCAAATAATTATTTTTATGTGAGATTATAAAGTATGAAATGTTTACCTAAATTGATTGAGATTATTCTAGAAAAACTGATGAAGTTGTAGACTTATCGTTGCTGCAGTGAAAAGTCCAAATGCACAATATTCGAAAAAAAATTACATCTTCTTTTATACATAAAATTATTTGTTTTGCATAAATCAAAATTATGGCTATTATAATAATGTCGACCTTTTTGGTTTTATTTTTTTCCATGAATCAATTTAAAATTTTGACTGATTTATTTTGCATTGTCATTTGATTTTAAGGTAATTTATATGTCACAAATAGAATTGTTTGCAATAAATGTATGAAGTTAATATAGTTAAGTTATTTAATATGGTTCCATAATTTGCCATACATACATATTCTATAAATTACATCCCGTACTCAAAACTCATTCGGTTGTTATTCTGCCAGACCAGATTAAGAACATTTTTAATAAAATATAAAATGTTTGCAACTATTTGTATATATTACTTTTTACTGCTCTTTTTTTAAACTGAATATTTGTTTTGTTCGATTTATATCATTTTACTTTTTAAAATTTAGATCATTTTAATGAGATTTTTAATTATGATGATATTTACGGTGCTTATTGGGTACGAATTATTTGATTGTTTATATAGGTGCAATATTAAGCACAAATATTTATTAATTCTCTTTCATAACAGAAATCGTAAAAAATAATTTGGGGAAAATGAATTCAACATTTAGCTTTATTTAAAATTTTTTATTAATTATTAATTTGCAGTTGTAGAAAGGTCCCAGTTAGAGAAGAACAAAATTTCCGCTTTCTAAACTTAGTAATGAAGCACTGTGACTTCAAAAAAGAGAGTTTTAAACCCTGAAAAATGATTAATAAAAGAATATGTTAATTTTAATAGGTTTAGTAGTTTTTAAATTGTGTCGAAATTGGGATATTTTAATAATTATTGGTTTTTATGTTTAATTATTTATAAATTTGATAGTATACTCCTTTTCATGTCATTCGATTTTTATAGCGCGAAAATATGTTTATTTTTGCTTAAATTTTTGTGTAAATTAATCTAACTTGCAATCTGACTTTCAATCAACATTTTTTAAAATGCTGTCGAAATATTTTACAAAAATATTAATATATTTAAAATGAAATTATTTTTTTTGGTAAGTAACTTTTGTAGTTTTTTAAAAACTACTCTAAATAATTGGCAATGCCCTTATTAATGAATGTCATTAAAATTATTATTATTTTTTAATTTGTCATAAATCACTCGACGACATTTAGAGATTTGTTTAAATCGAGTTATTTCAATATGTATAAGGGTTTAAAAATAAATGCAAAAATATCTAAAAATGATTTATATTAAATTATTATAATTAATATGAAATTAAGCTTTGTGTAACTTCGTTTTTTTACATTAACACAAAAATTTAATCAAAGAAATTTTTAAGATTTAATTGCTCATTACGGAGCTTATGTGTATTCAAATGTGCTATCGTTTGATATGAATGCCACATCTGTCTAAAAGGCTCGTTTACGGAATTTTTAGTATTACTTAAAATGAATTTTTAGAAAAAATTTTAAATTTTTTTATAATTGATGAATATGTCTTATTTGATATCCAAAAATTCCATTGTTAATAATACTTAAGAATTGAAAAAAATCATTATATAATTGAGCGAGGGCGCGGATACAAGCATATTATGATGCTTCAATTGTTACTTCTTTGAGTAACAACGAACATTTTATTAAAATAATTAGTATCAAGATCAATATTTATTTTTAACTTGAAAATGTCGAAATATTATTTAACCTTTATCAGCTAGAGAGTTTGATTTGATCTTGATAGATATTATAATAATAATATTTTTTATTTATTAAACATCTTCAGATTTTGTTTTAATTAAATATTTTGCAATTTGCAACTGTTGGGCCCGAGCGTGCAACAATAATGCCAGGAATTTAATTAATTTTTATTTATTCTTATAACAATTCCTTTTTCGTTGCGTTTTTGAATTATTGGATGCTAAAAGAACGGAGTATAGAAGGTTCCTTTTTGTTACGGCGTTTGTGCATTGTCATTGTATTTACATTATTATTTTTTAAATGTATTAAATTATTCAGTATCTATGTTAAAAAATATTATTGTTTAAATTCAAGTCGATTGCCCTATTATCAATCAAATTAAGAAATATTTAGTGATTAATCAACTGTTATTTTGATTTTTTTTTTAAATTTAATTGTCTTAATAAGCATTAATTTTTCAATATTCATTGAACTGATTTTATTACGGATATTCTCATCTATTTGGTTGATCTTAGTTTTCTTATTAATCATTATTGAAAATTAATTTAATTGTTACCAAAAAAACCTCTGCAATCCGCCAAGCATCCTGCATGTCTGATACATGTCCGGTGGGTGAGCCGCAGAAAATCCTCTCTGTTATAAAATTTTATGATTTAACTAAAATTATTATTTCTTTTTGTAAATTTAAATAATTGTTATCTTATTTCATTTTATTGCTTTTATTTACATAAGATCATCATAAGGATTTCCTGACCGTGCAATACCAAATACTTTGCGCTATTAAATTTTATGATTTTAAATACATTATTTCTATTTCTGTAAAGACATGGTTTGCTTTTTAAAATTACTTTTTAAATTATCCAAAATATATTTAAACATTTATTTTTTATATGTTTTTTTTTTGTATTTTATTAATGTTAAAGTTTTATTTGGAAATCTTTTTGGGCAAGGATTTAACGATAAAGAAAATTGATCTGGATATCTTATCTCCGAAACGTCTGCAAGAAGATTTTCTTATCATCGACGGCACAAAGCGTCCTCGTTTCTCGTATGATCCTTCTCTTGGCGCTAGCTATGGCCTTTAGCAACTTAAAAATATTTATATTTATTTTATTTTATTAAGATTTTTTTATTCATTCATTTAAACAAAATCAATGCCGTTTTTCAAGAGTCTTTCTGCTCTGCTGGTCGCGCGCGACTAAAGTTTTGATCGAACATTAATTTTCACAATAATTATTTAGTTACTTAAAATACTTGATTATTATCAATCCTAAGGATTTGTTGACACCCTCAGGTTCTCGAAAATGACGAATCATCTTGCGTTTTTTGGCCCTCAAGCAGACTTTTTTATATTTGTTTGCTAAATTTTAATGCAAAATGTATTTATTTTTAATTTCCAATCAAAGCATTTGTTTGTTTCATTTAATTTATTTTTTAATTTCTTTTATAAGTTTTTTGATGATAAAAATCCTTGATAAGATGAAGTCGATCAGGTAGGTATTAGTAATGGTCTTTTTTATTGTATTATTTTATTATGTTGTTCACAGGTTTTTTCTGTTGTCTTTTTGTTTCTTACAACCTTTTTTGAGGTTTCTTTTAAACAATTTGTTTTTAATTAAAGTTTAATCCATTTTTATCGTATAATTTTACCATTTACCAGATTGGTAATACATAGGTCAAATAGTTAAGTTCATTTAAATTAATTTATTTTGGCAAGTTTTATCTTTAGCAACTATAATTTTAGCAAATGCTATACGTATGAAATAAATTAAGTTTCTACACACTACATAATTTTTAATCCATTTTCATATTATTCGCATTTAATGTTATTTGATGTTTTAATTTAATTTAATAATTGCATTTTATCAATTCTTATCACATAATAATTATAACGCACTCTATTATTGAAATGGGTTTTTGTATTAAAAATTTTTTGAATGCTTTGTATGTGTTATAGCAAAGTCAAAAAAAAATTTAATTTTTAAAAGAAAACAAAAATTTAAAGTAATTTATATAATTTGAATTTTTCTCTGAAAATTAGTCATTGGCCATATAGTGTGTGAGCTTTGTTTTAATGATGTTAACTACTATTTTATTTATGATCAATTTTATTTTGCTGTTCGGCCTTTGTGTGGTCACATTCGCACCCATGGGCACTCCCGTGAACTTGATGGCGGGCAGCTGGTGGTGGGCATTCACATATATTAATAATTTGGTTTTGGCATCAAAACATTTTTTTATAAGCATAATAAAATTTAAATAATTATATTCACATATAAAATTTTATAAATTAAATCGTCTTTTGATTCGGGAAAAAATTGATGCCCAATGGGTTGTCTTTTCGACTAGTAAAGACAAATACTTAAAGTTTATTTTAAAACCAAAAAAGTTAATTAGAAATGAATAACGTTGAAACCTTACAACAATTCATTTTTATATTAACTCCTCAGCAAATAAATAAAAATTTTAAATATGATCTAATATATAATATTGTTTTTTACAATACATATTTTAAATATTTTGAATGAAATTTTTATATTAACAAATTATTCGCGGTTAATAATTATAAATTATGTTTTAGGATTTAAACGGACGGATTTTTATATAAATTAATTTTTAACTTCTTGTACATTATTTTATCAATTTTTTTATTAGCATTTCTGGTGATATTATGAATAATCATGTTTTACATTTATTTCGTTATACTTCGGATGACCCAAATTTTTTTATTCGCAACAAAACATTATCTAGACGTTTTTTAAGAGCCTGTTTTCTATCAAATTTTGGCATTAAAACACTCTTGCAAACATAATCATAAAAATGATCTTTTATAACGTAGATTTCTAAAAGTATTGCTATTTTTAATTTGTAAATAGTTTTTTAAATTTTTCTTTTCAACAAAAGTCATACATACATCCGATACTTTTGATGACCGTCCTTGAATTTATGATTGTAAAGAAAATATATTTTATTTTTTATTTTTCGTTATTATTTAAAAAATTTAATAATAGTAAATTAATTTGAATGGTGAATGCAAAATTAAAAATTACAAAACGAATAAAAGTATGCATATCAGTATTTGATTTAATAAACTTAACTTTAAGCGATAAATAAATAAAGAAATGATAGATAACCTAATTCGTTAACAGATTTACACCCGAACAAATAAATTTGCTATATCTTTGATGCTATATTTATAACCAACAAAATTAAAACAGTTTAAAATTTTTGTATGTTCAAAATATATTAATTTTGTTGCAATTGATCACTAGGCCCGTATTTGGTCACCATTAATTTGACTCACAGTTAATTTAAAGATTAATGGTCATGGACAAATGTTGTAACAAAGAATGATTAAACTTATACTTTAGTTTTTATACTGTTCAAAACTGCGATTATTATTACTTATTTGTTAAACTGTATTTGAGTGATTTTATTATAGAAAATTGATCTGGATATCTTATCTCCGAAACGTCTGCAAGAAGATTTTCTTATCGTCGACAGCACAAAGCGTCCTCGTTTCTCGTATGATCCTTCCCTTGGCGCTAGCTATGGCCTTTAGCAGCTTAAAAATTTATCAAATTGATGGACTCTGTGGGTCCCAGCAAACTCCATCGGGGGCTATTTGAAAATTCTTTAGGATATTTGTTTTTCTTTTATAAATTTTTCTTCTTTTCAATACTAGATGAGAATCTTTTATTTTTACCTAACAAGAATTCCATTTATTTTCATATACGTCTTTTTAACAATATTTTTATATTTATATTTAGAATTGTTTTAAAGTTGAATATTACGAGTTGTAATTTGAATATAAAATAATCATTGACCTTTTCAATAAAATATTTATTATTTGTTTTCACTTGATTGCTTTGTTTTCACTTGACGTTAATTTTTATACATTAAAAAATTAATATAATTTAATTTTTTAAAAAATGTTTATTTTTGTATCTTTTGATATTTTACTTTTTAATCTTTACTTTTGTTCCAAATTTAGATGTTTAGCAACTTTTCAAAAAGTTTATCATCTATAAAGTTTGATCATTACGTAATTATTATTTATAATGTCAAAGTGGCGAATTTTAATTGTGCTTTATAATAGTAGAAACAAACCGATGCTAATCCATTATGCTGCCGGTATTCGTTCATGTTGTTCGCGTCGAGAACTGACGTCCCACTAATAAGCAAAATTTTAAAAAATGTAAATTTTTCTTACGGATGCCATGTTTTTTATTTAAATTTTCAAGAGTGTTTTTTGAGAGGAAATTTTACGGAGTTCACCTTCATAGTTAGCGGATCAAATCCAAAATATTGTTATTGAAAAAATTAAATTCATCTTATCTTCATTTATGCATGTCTATCGATGGTTTAAATTTTATATCTAATGCATTCAGATTTTAATTTCAATATTTTTACACAATTTTTTTGTAAGAAACAAGAATTCTTGAATTATGTTTAATTATTTGTTTTGAATCCAAAAATATAAAATTTCTTAAAACTCTCATATTTTTTATAATAGAATCGATATTAATATTAAATACCTTTTTTCTGTTAAATGTAAACTTTAAGAAGAATTGTAAGCTATTTAATATAATAATTAATAATTTTCGTTATTTAGAGGAAGCAGCAGGCGATGGTGGTGGCAAGCTTTCAATTTTTTCAACTTCCAGGTCTTGCTATGTCAAAATTATTATCGGACGCTCTTTATTTTTAATATGCTTATCGTTAAGTAACTTCATTTTTTTATTTTATTCTAAAATAATATTTAAGACAGATTGTTTTTCGCTATTAAATTTTTAAATGGTAAATTTTTGTTGCGCTCCGTTAGAGTTTGCAATTCAGTGTACGAAATTCAGCAGCAGCAATTAGACCATTTGAGTTATTAATATTTATGCTGCAAATGTTTATAATTATTTAATAGAGTTTATAAAATTTTGAATTTTTTTTTTAGTATTCTAATATTTAGAATATTAGAGGTGTTATAATCTATTATTTTTTTATATATTTGAATATAATATAATTTTGGATATAAGATTTGTTTTGGTTTGTATATTGTATTATAAAATTAACATTAGATTATTATTTTGTTTAACTTATTATTCGTTTTAATTAAACAAAAAAAAAAATTGATTTTAAGTTTTTACTCTATAAAGCTATAAGCTTTTTAAAGGCAATTTTTAATATTAGCCTGAAATTAAATTACTTAATGAAAAAATTATATAATCTATTAGTTTTAAAGTTGTATTATTATATGCACCAAATTTGATAATTATTTTTTGACAGGCGGGGTGCTTGATTCGTATAAAAAGAAATATGATTCTTGTTATTAGAAGAGCTTTTTCGCCGGTATTTAATCACTATTATCCAGGCGTGGGCACGGATATCCGGGTGTCCGGGTGTCCGGATATCCGCGGATATATCCGGATACGGACGGATAACGGATATGATTTTTGGGAACGGCACGGATACGGACGGATGACGGCTATGACCCTAATATCCGCGGATATCCGTGTATCCGTTGTTTTTTTGCTGAAGAAAATGTTTAAAACGATTTTCTAAATTGATTTTCAAGAATTGATTTTTTGAACTACTGGTTAAACTTTCATGGCGATGCTACTTGGGGTCGAGGGTCCTATACCCTCTCGCGACATCATCTTTATTTTTGTTTTTATACTTTAACTCTTCTTTTTCTTACAACTTTTTGAAAAAAATCAGACATAAAAAATAAATTTTAAGCATTTACATAAATAACATTTTAATTTTAGAACTCAATTAGCCAAAAATTGGACGATTTTTCTTACCATTAGTCTTTAAATATTCAAGAATTTTCAAAAAAATTTTGACTTTTTTAAAACAAAAATGTTAAAAATTCTAAAAATACCGAAATCTTTTTAAAAAAATTGATTAACAAACAATCAAAAGTTCAATCTTTTCCCTTAAAATTTTCTTGTTAAGCTCAATACATATCAATTTCGATTTAAATTTAATCAGACGATAATGCGATCGGAAAAAATTCGCTTTTAAAAAATCATTTTTTCGAACTTTGAAGAAAACTCTAGTGATTTTTAAATAATGCGGATATCCGCGGACATCCGCGGACGGTATCCGGATATGGGATTTTGGAAGGCCACGGATACGGACGGATAACGGATATGAGATTTTGGGGGCGGACGGATACGGATACAAAAATTCGTATCCTTGCCCACGCCTGCTATTATCTTTGAAATTGAACAAGTAAAATTTAGTTGTTTAATCTTGTGTTGGTATTTTGTTGAATTTCAAATAATAATATTTGGTATTTATTATCATCATTAAATTGTAAACTTATTAAAGCTGTTAAGTCAATCGTTTTTAATATCGTTCATTAAGTTAAATCTATTTTCAGATCACAGTTAAGGATTTTGTTTTCTTATATTAATACGTACAAATGAATTTTTACTTTTCTAAGGTTTAAAATAATATTAATTCAAGGGAATTTAGTGCATTTCTTTAATTCAATTTATTTTATGAAATTACTGGTTTATTAATTGCATCATTTTTATTGGTTTTCTTTCACGATCAGATCATAGTTCGAGTCGTCGGAGTTGATAGGACGGTTTCATAGTGTATCAAAGTAGCGATGTCGTTGAAATTTTGATTAAAAATCTTACTTAAATTTGATTTTTTTCATTATGTTTGTTTACTTCGCTGTACATAAATTGTTAATTATCAATTCAAAAATTGCGTACTTCCTAGTTTTTTTTCTTTACGCTTTCATGTCGTAAATTATTAAAGCGTCACACCAAAATGTGAGAACGGTGTCATTTAAATTTGTTGTTTTTATTTTTCGGATTTTCTATTATTTAATGGAAAATTAATTATTTTTTTTTAAACACAGATTTATTTTCAAATATTTAACGCAGTATTAGACATATACAATTATCAGTTTTGATGGGTAGTCTTTTGAAATAGATACTTTATAAGCATTTAATTTTGTTTTTTATTCCTGGAGTAAGTCACTGGTAAAACTGTTATACACTGCTCGAGCACAATCAACAAAGATAGATGTTTCAGGATATTTCTGAATATATCTTGAGAAACTTATTAATATTATTGGTAAAAAGAAAACCAATAGAAAAATCAGTTGCCGGAACGACCCAGCACAAAAAGAAAACCAATAGAAAAATCAGTTGCCGGAACGACCCAGCACGACAGTTTTATCTTCTTTTGTTTTTTATTGAGTATTAAAAAATTTACGATAATATCCGCTTATGTTAGGTATATTTATAAAAGTAATTTTGACTTTATTGTTTAATAATTTATTCATATATTTTTCTCATTTTAGTAAAATAACATATTTTTAGACCTAAACTCCTTTTTAACATATTCCAATTTATATGAATGCTTTTGAACGTAAATTTTTATACATTAAAAAATTAATATAATTTAATTTTTAAAAAAATGTTTATTTTTGTATCTTTTGATATTTTACTTTTTAATCTTTACTTTTATTCTATTATTGAAATGGTTTTTTGTATTTTTTAAAATTTACGAATGCTTTGTATGTGTTATAGCAAAGTCAACTTAAAAAAATTTAACTAAAAAAAACAAACATTTAAAGTAATTTATTAAGTATGATATTAAATACAATATTTTATTTATTCAATTTTATTTGGCTTTCGGCCTTTGTGTGGTCACATTCGCAACCTTGGGCACTTCCCGTGAACTTGATGGCGGACAGCTGGTGGTGGGCATTCATATGTATTAATAATTTGGTTTTGGCATCGAAACATTTTATTTTTACTAAGCTTAATAAAATTTAAATAATTATAATCACATATAAAATTTTATAAATTTTAAATCGTCTTTTGATTTGTTTTTTTGTATTAAACCATTGGATTAAAATCAAAAATTTACATATTGCCAAGTAACATAACAAATTATGAAAGTTGCCAAGACTCTTAAGATTAGCAAATATAATTTCTTAAAAATTTTGTAATAAGCTTCAAGCGTAAAGTTGGCAGTTTATTTAATAATGGTCAATTTTATTTCTTATCTTTTTCTCACTAATAGTTTCTAATAGTTTTTAGACAATTGTGGTTAGTTATTTTTAATTTCATCATATTTTTAAGTTCCCGCTCTTTATTCGAATTGTTTGTACTTTAATTGTGTTAAAATTAATTGATTAAGAAAATAATCGACTAATTTATTTTTATGTATTTTAATTAATTCTAAACTTACATAATTTTATAAATTTTAAAAGTGTTTTATAATTATTTCTTATAGTTATTATTAAAATTATAATTTGATAAAATCACAAATAAAATTTAATTTATGCGTTATATGTTGTTTAATTTTAAGAATCAATATTGATTGTAATATTTATTTTTAACTAATACGGCCAACGACCCAGAGAAACCGGTGTAATAAAACATAGTATTATGCAAATAAAATATTTATGGCAAGTATTAATTTCATTTTTTTAAATTTACTATGTAAATTTAATTTTTATAGAAAATAACATTAAATGCAAAATAACTTTGTTTTGACAAACCATTTTGTGAATTTTATATATTTATTTTATTATTTTACTTGATTATGGCTTTGCAGCATTCTTTCTTTAGTCACCAGAGCACACTTCAAGCGAGAATTTTAATTTATGGGTTTTATGATTTAAACCGTTAAACCGACGCTTTGCAAGAAGCCCATTCACTTCAATGTCGAGAATACATGAGAATTATTTATGTAATTCGGTTAGCAAATTTATTTTTTGGTTGATTTAATTTTAATAGGTTTTTTAAAGTAGACCAACCCACATTCGCAACTGCTTGCTTGGCTTACATACCGGCTTTTTGTTAAATAAAATTAGGTCATAGGTTTCAAGGACAACACCATTTATTAGTTTATTTTTTTATAACTTTTTATTAAGCTTTTTACAAATTCGGCTAGCCTTTATAAGTTTAATTTTCGGTTAATAAAACAAAGAACTTTTATCTTTTATTATGTTTTTGATTCAGTGATTTGTTCATTAATGTATTTGAAATAGTGAGCCCACTCTCGTGGAATGCTTAATATTTAAATCTTCGTTTGTTTATATAAAAAGTAATTAAAAACCCTTTCATTAATTAGACCGCTTATTTGGTGATACAATTTAAAATATATTTTTTGCACATTTATACCCTACTTATTATTTCAATATTAGTTGCTCCAAGTTTTGTCTTTTCATTTATAAATTAACTTTTATTAAAATTGATAAATTCTATTAAAAGAAAATAGAAAACACGCCTCGCTTTTGTCAGTTTCCTTGTGTGTTGGTTTTCGAACCTAGCAAAGACCGTATTCTTTGCCTGAAGGAGCAAAGACCCAATCCTTTTTAAAGAAATATTTTACATGGAATATTGTTTGCGCTTTTTATTTCTAAATTTAATTAAATAAATAATATTATAATTTAAATGAATGAACTTTTTTGTTAATTTTCACGAGGCACTTTAGTGTTTTCATTTTTATTTATGTTAATTTTAGTTTTTGGCATTTCTCGTTTTTTGCAGCACTACATGGGTCTTTAGATTAATAACTTTAATTAATCTTGAAAAGTAAAAAATAAATTGTAGTTTTGTTTTAATCTTTGTCTAATTTGCTTGTTGCTCTTGACGACACTCAATTCAATTTCATCTAATTTTCATTCCCAAAAACGATGACACATCGCTCAAGCAGTTTATGAATAATTATATGTTTGATCGGCAGTTGCTTTTTTAAAAAATTTGTGTAAAAGGTTATTAATTTATTTTGAAATTAGCAGCCAATTAATAAATCATAATATACATATGTGCAAGATATATTTTGTTACTTTTTGTTTTATTTGAATTAGTAATTAAATTTTTTTTTAAATCAAATTGATATGCTGTACGAAAATATATTTTTAATACAATTTGTTAGAAAACCCTTACGATGATTAAAACTAAATATTTTATTGTATTGTCGCCTGTTGATATGATCAATCATTTGTTGCGACATTCATAGCGTAAAAAATGAAATATTAATATCATTTATATATGAATTTATTTACAATTTAAAGTTGTTTTGGAATTCATTATTTAGTGCTTTCAACTTTGCCCTTGTGGCCTAGTCTGGCTTTTTGTGAGCAGGTCAGCTTGTCAGTTTTTTGTACCACTTTTGTGTTTTGTTTTATTAATAATTTGTATTTTTAAAGAATTTTATTTTATTTGAATTGAAATGTAATAATTGGTTTTTTATTTAAATATATTAAAGCCCGGGAGAAAAGGTCCTAATTTATTATTGCTTTTTGTTTGGTCTTTAAATCATTTTGTTATGCATTTGGATTGGTTTATTTAGAAAAATTTAAGAATATCTATTGAATAAATCGTCGTTCATTAATCTGTATAAACTGTAAAATATAAATCCATTTTAAAAGGATGCTATTTGATTCCAACAATTTAATATAAGCTACGATAATATTTTTTTGTTTGTTTGAATACACTTACTTAGTTTTATACTTTTTAAACCTTGTATTAATTTGAAGACTGCAGTCTCTACTAGAAGATAGAGCCATGCCATTTGTTCGTGTAAAATATTTTTATTTATAATAATTTATAGCTAATTCATTATTAATCAGCCTATTTTTACTGTTAGTTAATCTTTTTAAATTTTTGTAAACTGGAATATAATTTTAATTAATTAAAGAACTTTTCCGTCAAAAATTGGCTCAAAACTGATCGGACCCATCTTTACGAAATTTCGCTGCTTTCGAACCGGAGCCTTTCCGGTGCATTTATTTTCAAGCTTTTATATTATTAATTTTTTATTCCATTTAATATAATACAGAAAATAGCTCTATTTTATTTTTAGATTTTTATCAAGGGATATCATAATTTAATTATTTATCTGTTTTGTTTTTTTGACAACGTGATTTTGTTATTTTTCTAATTAACTTTAAAATATCTTTACACTTAAAAGAGTGATTTATTTATTTAAGATCAAAAATTCTAAAATGTTTATAATTTTATTATTATTAACCAACTTTTTTAAATTATTTTGCAAACGCTTGTGCGTTAGGTTTTATTTAAAATTTATTTTACATTAAGTTTTATTAAATTTAAATATTAATTATAAAAATTATTGCTTTTCTAATTACAAGTGTGAAAATTGTTGACTGGTATATAGTTGATTTTTGAAATGTTTTCTAGTTGATATTGTTTTTTATAAGTAATGTGAATTAATATTGTTCCCTTCGTAAGTTTAAAATTTAATATAATATTATTTTTATTTGTCTAGTTTTAATTTATGCGCTTTGTTAAAGGTTACATGTTAGGATGTGATAAGGGGCTCTAAATATTTTAAGCTTTGACTAATTAATTTCTAGAAGAATTTCGATAATTTTTTGAGCTTTTAAAAAATGAAATAAATCTATAGATTTGCGCTTTGTTAAAGGTTACATGTTAGGATGTGATAAGGGGCTCTAAATATTTTAAGCTTTGACTAATTAATTTCTAGAAGAATTTCGATAATTTTTTGAGCTTTTAAAAAATGAAATAAATCTATAGATTTGCGCTTTGTTAAAGGTTACATGTTAGGATGTGATAAGGGGCTCTAAATATTTTAAGCTTTGACTAATTAATTTCTAGAAGATTTTCGATAATTTTTTAAGCTTTTAAAAAATGAAATAAATCTATAGATTTGCGCTTTGTTAAAGGTTACATGTTAGGATGTGATAAGGGGCTCTAAATATTTTAAGACTCTGACTAATTAATTTCTAGAAGAATTTCGATAATTTTTTGAGCTTTTAAAAAATGAAATAAATCTATAGATTTGCGCTTTGTTAAAGGTTACATGTTAGGATGTGATAAGGGGCTCTAAATATTTTAAGACTCTGACTAATTAATTTCTAGAAGATTTTCGATAATTTTTTAAGCTTTCAAAGTATGAAATAAATCTATAGATTTGCGCTTTGTTAAAGGTTACATGTTAGGATGTGATAAGGGGCTCTACATATTTTAAGCTTTGACTAATTAATTTCTAGAAGAATTTCGATAATTTTTTAAGCTTTTAAAAAATGAAATAATCTATAGATTTGAGCTTGGTTAAAGGTTACATGTTAGGATGTGATAAGGGGCTCTACATATTTTAAGCTTTGACTAATTAATTTCTAGAAGATTTTCGATAATTTTTTAAGCTTTTAAAAAATGAAATAAATCTATAGATTTGCGCTTTGTTAAAGGTTACATGTTAGGATGTGATAAGGGGCTCTACATATTTTAAGACTCTGACTAATTAATTTCTAGAAGAATTTTC
>MEIZ01000174.1:95158-114710 GCA_001723225.1 Globodera ellingtonae | reverse complement strand
AGATTTTCGATAATTTTTTAGCTTTCAAAGTATGAAATAAATCTATAGATTTGCGCTTTGTTAAAGGTTACATGTTAGGATGTGATAAGGGGCTCTAATATTTTAAGCTTTGACTAATTAATTTCTAGAAGAATTTCGATAATTTTTTAGCTTTTAAAAAATGAAATAAATCTATAGATTTGGCTTGTTAAAGGTTACATGTTAGGATGTGATAAGGGGCTCTAATATTTTAAGCTTTGACTAATTAATTTCTAGAAGATTTTCGATAATTTTTTAAGCTTTTAAAAAATGAAATAAATCTATAGATTTGCGCTTTGTTAAAGGTTACATGTTAGGATGTGATAAGGGGCTCTACATATTTTAAGACTCTGACTAATTAATTTCTAGAAGAATTTCAATAATTTTTTGAGCTTTTAAAAATGAAATAATTGAGCTTGTTAAAGGTTACATGTTAGGATGTGATAAGGGGCTCTAAATATTTTAAGACTCTGACTAATTAATTTCTAGAAGATTTTCGATAATTTTTTAAGCTTTCAAAGTATGAAATAAATCTATAGATTTGCGCTTTGTTAAAGGTTACATGTTAGGATGTGATAAGGGGCTCTACATATTTTAAGACTCTGACTAATTAATTTCTAGAAGATTTTCGATAATTTTTTAAGCTTTCAAAGTATGAAATAAATCTATAGATTTGCGCTTTGTTAAAGGTTACATGTTAGGATGTGATAAGGGGCTCTACATATTTTAAGACTCTGACTAATTAATTTCTAGAAGAATTTCGATAATTTTTTGAGCTTTTAAAAAATGAAATAAATCTATAGATTTGCGCTTTGTTAAAGGTTACATGTTAGGATGTGATAAGGGGCTCTAAATATTTTAAGCTTTGACTAATTAATTTCTAGAAGAATTTCAATAATTTTTTGAGCTTTTAAAAATGAAATAATTGAGCTTGGTTAAAGGTTACATGTTAGGATGAGATAAGGGGCTCTACATATTTTAAGCTTTGACTAATTAATTTCTAGAAGAATTTCGATAATTTTTTAAGCTTTCAAAATATGAAATAAATCTATAGATTTGAGCTTTGTTAAAGGTTACATGTTAGGATGTGATAAGGGGCTCTAAATATTAAAAAATAAAAAAATATTTTATTCACAAAATTGGAAATCATTTAAATTATTTTAGTTTTAACAATTAGATTTTAATTCAAATTTACTTTCAATATTTTATGGCAAGTATTTCTTTAAATTCATTAGTTGAATTTTTAAATCATTTATGACTAGATAAATATTTCGCCGATACGTAGCGCCCAATTGTTGCAATTTTTAGTTTATTGTTTATTTTTAAATGTCGGGCAAACGGATAACAAAAATTTAAAGTTGGATAAACGGATAAAGGAATTAAAGTTGTAAATTTAATTATAAAATTTAACTAAAATTTTTTCTTGTACATGATTTATTTAGTAGTTGAATTAAAATTTGATTTCCAAGTAAAAATATTTTTAAATTCATAATTGTAATTTTTAAAATTGAATTTGAAACCAGCATTGTTTTTGCACATTGCATTTATATAATAGTGAAATCATTTAAAACGTTACTTTACAAATAATCCATTCCAGCAGTGATTCATTTCTTTGCTTGAATTTCATTAAAACAATTTAGTACGTTTTTTTTATTCTAAAATTTTATTTTTCACAGCTTTAGATGACTTTTTCTAAATTATTGTCAAGACGCGACCGAGTGCCCTGCTTCATGGTAAGCCGTTTTTTTCCCGATTTAATTTACTTCTTATAATGTTTTTTGTATGTAATTGATTTTACCATAGACGTTTAAATATCTAATTATAAATTTAGGAAGATTTAAGTTTAACAAGAATTTGTAAATTTTACAGAAGCTACTTGGTGAGAACACTGCCTTTCAAATTAATTGTACTGCTAGTTATATTTTTGAGTAATGCAAAATAATAGAATTCTTTATTTTATTTCATGAAATTTTCAGATGATTTTAATTACAGAAACAATATTTTTAATGTAGTCGCTGATTGAATTTTATTCTAAGTAATATTAATAGTTAACTTTTTTATTGTAAACTTTAAAGTCAAATTGCGAACAGATAACAGAGGCAGTTCCGGGTGTCGTACATCAACAGATCAAATACGGAGTTGACCCCTACTCACAGACAAATAATAAAGGATGTTATAAAAATAAAAAGAGGCCGAATGTCTTGAATGCAATTGTACTCTTATATGATTTAAATAATAACTAAATAATTTAAGGTTAATATTTATTGTTACCTTAGGATTAAGTTTGTTTTTAACCAGTGAGATTAATTTTAACCTACTCAAAGAGGGCGGGATTATTAGAGGGTGTAGGCTTATTAAAGGGGGTGGGATCATTTTTCATATGTTTGGCGAGGTGTTCATCTATCGCGAAAATCTTAATTTTTTTCACACAATTCCCAAACTTCAGCTGGCGAAAATTTTTTGAGAAAACCCCATTGGATAAAAAAAGGATATTGCAAAAAAATGCGCGCCATACCACTCAAGAAGCGCAACTTGTTTTACCAAAATGATAAATATATTTATAAAATATTTATAAACAGATGGTGATAAAAAATGAATTCCTCCTATAAATCAAATTATACAATGGCGCCGCATCTGACATCCCCGCAATGAAGCCTGAAAATTAAAAACTTTTGAAGGTTATGCAATTAAATTAGTTTATTCGTTGTTCTTTATAAATTTTTATTTATTCCTACTAGGCTCATGTTCATCAGGTAGAAAAGCTTTTAAAATTTTTATGCTTGTCAGAGTTATATAAATTACATCATTTAATTACTAGAATATAAAATTTAAGTTACTTGATAAAATATTGTTTATTACAAATTTTTCAATAGACTTTTTATTTTACAGCAGCTTATTTTGGGGGTATATTATTTAAATGCTAAGTACCAGTCTTCTTGAATGGACTTTGCCATATAAAAATTATTATGTATTTCATTAATAGGTTTATTTTGGAAATTTTTTGTTTTATTTATAATTAGGGCTGGGATTTATATGCACATGCATATTTTTTTCCTGAACTGGTAACAGTCTGAAACGCACGAAAAACGTGTTTTTGGCTTGGTTTGAAGCTTCTAGAACGCATTTCCATGTGCATATTTTGCATATTTTTGCATATTTCGCGATTTATGTGCATATTTGCATATTTGTGCATATTTCGGTATTTATGTGCATATTTTTTTCATTTTATGTGCATATTTTGGCATTTTGCAAAAAATTAGTGATCTTGGCAAGAAAATTTTGATTTTATTTCATTTTTCTTAAGAAATTTTTTGAAAAAACGCAAAATAATCACAAAAGTTTAAAAAAGTCGTCAAAAATGCCAAAATAGTCACAAAAGTCGCCAAAAATGCTAAAATAGTCACAAAAGTTTAAAAAAGTCGCCAAAAATGCTAAAATAGTCACAAAAGTTTAAAAAAGTCGCCAAAAATGCCAAAATAGTCACAAAAGTTCAAAAAAGTCGCCAAAACACTTGAAAATTTGGAAATGTATCTCATCAGCAATTTTAACCAGTGTTGAATGAATTTGAAGAATTTTGGGGAAATTTTATATTGAATTTGGAAAAATTCATATGCATATTTTTTCATTTTTATGTGCATATTTTGCAATTTTTGATGCATATTTTATGCGCATATTTCAAGATTTTATGTGCATATAAATCCCAGCCCTATTTATAATTTAGACGTATTAATTATTGTACAAAGAATTTAGTTTTTTGGTTATTGATTTGTGTATTGACTGGCTTCCGTGCTGAACCTCCTTTACTTCCATCATTTGCTCCTTTCTGAGATCTTCAAATGGGCCTCTACCGCATATCAGCTTAGAAATTTAAACATTAGTGATTGTTTACGACATACAGTTAATTGTTTTTTTTAATAGATTTTAATATTTGGAATCATTAAATGAGTTCTTTGCATAATATAATTTATTAAAAATTATCATTTACAAAATTGAATTAATTCTTCTTACTTTGTTAATATTAAAAAAAATAGTTGGAAGACTTTGTTAATATTTTACTTTTTGTCAGTCTCTGTATTATAAAAGTTGGGTTCAATATATTAGCTTTTAATATTAATGATTAGCTTTTAAATATTCATAATTAATTTTTCTTTAATTATCGTAATAATGTGAGAAATATTAATAGTGTATTTAATTTTTTAAAGTGTTAATCTTATTGTCATATGTTTATCGATAGATTCTGTTGCCCGATCCACATGAAGGTGTTTTTTAATTACAATTCATTAAAATCTAAAATTATTTCATTAAGAGGGTTTTTTGGTTTGATTAATCGACAGAAGTATATTTATTTGTGATTCGACAATTAGAGATAATCAGTCAGGTATAGCTGTTTTTTAATGTTTGCTTCGACGTTTTTATTAAAGATTTTTATTCAACGAACTTTTTTGACATTTTATTAATTTCTACCTTAATGTATTACTTTTCGCTTTTAAAATCCATCACACAATAAATCTGCGCTTTATTCCTTTTTCAAACTATTATTATTTGCACTATTCATTTAAGTTTATTTTAATTCTTTTAATTTGTGGCACTTTGTCGAGCGCAAAAATAATTTGTTTATTATTTCTACAGTTTTAATAAAATTTTTTTTGAGTTTTTTGGTTTGCTTTTAGTATGTAAACAAAGGCAATTCAAAATTAAATATTATCATGCCCGAGGCTATAATAAAAATTGTTTTTATAAAGTGTATTAAAACTCATTCATTGTTATTGGAAAGGTAATTTTGAAAAAAATTTAAACTCGAATAAATCATTAGATTTTTGCATTTATTTTAAGACCCCACATACATATTGTAATAACTCGAATTTAGAATTAATCAAAGAGAAGAAAAGAAGAATAAGTGTTTTTTTTAAATTTTATTATTTTTATTTTTTATATAAATAAAGGTTAAGATTCATCATCGATTCATCAGTACGAACTTTAAACAGGTTTTCAAATAATCATGCTACGGTAACTGGTACGTGATGATTCATGCGCGGCGTCGCATTGATCATCTAATATTTTATTTTTGAAAACTTCATGTCAGCTTAATATTCTTTTTGCTTTGAAAGTGTCTGAGGCATACTTTTTATCGTTTTGTGAATGTATTGATTGATTAATATCATAATAAGAATCCATTTAATTTGTTTACTATTTTCAAAAGCAATTATTTATTTGAGTTCAATCGTAAAATTCTGCTTACTTTAGATTTTTTTAAATATGTTGTTTAAACTCGGACTCGTTTTTCTCGCAATAGGAAATTTTAGCTTTATGTTTCATACGTTGCAACGCTTTCTGTTAAATTACGATAAACGCGTAAATGTTTTAAGTTATTGCTAATAAATGTATTATTGTGGCCTTGAATAATCATTTGTACCCACTCAATAATATGAATTTTCATTTGTTATGTTAAAAAGTGTAAGTAAAATTTATGATTTACCAAACTGGAATTTGGATTTAATTATTTAAATTAGGGTTAAATATTTTTGATCATCTTTATTCACACTGGCTTACCAAACTCGCACTCACATGCACATAGAGGTATGCTTTTGCGCTTTGATTTTTTTCTAATGGTTCTATTTTAACCAATAATTGTTTTCAACATATACTAAGTTATAAATTCATTGATGATAATAAATATCTTTGATATTTTTAAAATACATTCTGCATTATAGTAAATAAACATTAAATTCAATTTTTTTTAATCTTTCAATTAGTTTTTTAACACTGTAAAAACTAATTTTTCTGGAAAATCATTGCGTTTACCTCTGAAGATATCTTGGCGCTGTCCACATCAATTTCTATTGTTAGTAATTGTTTTGCATTTAACTCTTTTTGAAATTTTTTTATTCGAGGATTCAGAAGCAAATTGATGTGTTGACAATAAATTGATCTTTTAATATTAAATGTTTTAATGTCTCGATGGAAACACCTTTTTATTTGATTTAATAATTTTGTAATATAACCTTGTGATATCGTTGGTAATTTTATTAATATATATTGTTTATTTCGTTAATAAAGGGAATCATTTTTTGTTAATTTAACATAAAATTTTATTTGCATTAACGCTTAAAATAGGTTAAGAAATTTGCTAATAACATTTTTTTGATACTTACACTTTTATCACAATATTATATTTGTCTTTTGAACAAAACTTTTAATTGCATAATTCCCCTTTATATATCGAACGATTCCAGCACAATGGGCGAAGTATTTTACAAAATATAATCACCTCCTTTTTTGTTAGGTCAAAAGTAAATGTGCAAAATTTAAGTTCCAGATTTATTTATTCCAGAATGTCTTTAAAAAAATCTGAAAAAATTCACATTAAATTTATGTTGATTAAAATAAAATGATCAAAAAATTAACTAAAAAAATTTTTAGATGGGGTGCGTTATGCCCAAATTACTCTCGTCGTCTGACTCTCTCTTTTCAACACATTGTTTGTTCAAAAAAATAAAATGATCAAGAAAGTAAACAAAACAATTTTTAGATGGGGTGCGTTGATGCCCAAATTACTCTCGTCGTCTGACTCTCTCTTTTTAGTACACTATTCTTCAAAAAATAAAATATTAAAAAAAGTAACTAAAAAATTATTAGATGGGGTGCGTTGATGACCAAATTACTCAAACCGTCTGACTCTCTCTTTTTAGCACAATAAAATAATTAATACTTATTAATTAAACATTTTTTTGTATTATTAAAATTTTTTCATAAATGTATCATTAATTTATAGGTAAATTTATGATTATTCAATAGATTTATACTGGATTTTTAATAGGTATTACAACAATAATAAAGAAAATCCACTCGAACCTAAATTAGTCATTTGTTTTTAACTCATTTTGAAATTTATTTAAATTGTTGTTGTTATATAAACTTTTAATTTTATTTATACTTGTGATTTAATGTAAAATAATTTACTTTTATTTTTATACTTGAGATTTAATGTAGAATAATCTTTATTTCATTAAATATTTTATTAAATTGCACAGAATGCAAAATAAATATTTAGTTCTTTCAGTTTTATTAATATTATTTTTGGTTGGTCTTTTTCGCTCATTTGCCACCATTGTATTGGATTGAATTCGCTCTATTTTATATTATTATGATCGATATTATTTGTGGCTTGTTTTGGTCGTATCCTTTAATATTTTCAGTTTGCTTTTGAAGTTATGATTTAAATATCATTATACATTAAAAAATTTTTTAAATATGATGTTTGCCATCATTTGTTTTGCGTGTGTTCTTGAGGCCCTCCGAGGTCTACATGTTGCGTCTGCACCATGCTATTGTATCTTTGGCACTTACCGTGTAATTTTAACCGCATCTCGTTGTTAATTCTATAATTTGCATTCTTGGTTTTTTCAGGCATTTTTAGATAATAATTATGTTTTTTTCCTATTTGCTTTTTAAGTAAATTTTAACGAAGTATTTAATTAGCATTCATTGCTTTGGCGGCAGGTATTAGTGATCATTCATTTCTGATGTCATTCGGTAAAAGTATTATTTATTCTGCCAGACACCAGATAAAAAGCTTTAGTTGATGTTTTGCAGTTTTATTATTATTTTTAGATTACCAAATACCGGATTATCTAAGGGTATTCATTCATTTATTTATTTTTTATTTCTACATTGAATAGTAATTTTATTAGACATAAAATTATAAGTGAAATTAATTTTACAAGTGTTTGATTTCGCATCAAAGTTATATTATTAAAGATGCTTTGTCATCATAATTTGATTTTTTTATGTTTTTAAGTAAAAATTAAATCAAATTAATGTACATTTTTGATTCATTAAGTGCAAACAAATATTTCATTTATTTTTTGCAAACTTTAATGTAGAGTAGTAAATCAATTATTTTATATACGCATTATATTAATTGAAATATTACAAGTTTAAGTTAGATTTTTGAATGCTTTGTATGTGTTATAGCAAAGTCTACTTAAAAAATTTAAAACAAAAATTTAAAGTAATTTATATAATTTGAATATTTCTCTGAAAATTAGTCATTGGTCATTATAGGGTGTGAGCTTTGTCTTAATGATATTAAATAAAAATATTTATTCTTCATTAATTTTATTTGGCTGTTCGGACGTTGTGTCGTCACATTCGCACCCAGGGGCACTTCCCGTGAACTTGATAGCGGCCAGCTGGTGGTGGGCATTCATATGTATTAATAATTTGGTTTTGACATCGAAACATTTTATTTTTACTAAGCTTAATAAAATTTAAATAATCATAACATATAAAATTTTATTATATAATCGTCTTTTGATTTGTGTTTTTGTAATGTCGTTTCAGGCTGGATCTATGTAAATATATAATTTGTTGTTTATATTTCAAGCCAATCTAAAGAAATGTCTCAAGATAATGATTAATAGATTTTATCAACCTTTTTAAAGCTTTTATAAGATGAAATTGTTTATATCAAAAAGTTTTTTATTACTTTATGCGGGTTTTTATAAACAAATAGTTTATATAAAAAGAGTTATAACATTTAACAAATTGATGAATTAAGACTATCTAAAAGATGCATACAAAATCCAATGAATTCTGGATAGAAAAGTACACAAATTAATACAAATTTCAATGATTTATTTAAATTTATATCAAAATAGCAGTGCATAAAATACAATAAACATTGACATTAATTGCTTGATAAAAGGGCAACGACAAATCTACGCCAATTATGTTATTTGAAATAGTTACTGATGTATTTAATATATTTAAAAAATAATAATTTAAATACAATGAAACTAAAATCAATGCACAAACGCCTCAACAAAAAGGAACATTTTATACTTTGTTCTGATTTAGAAAATCTAAAAATAATAATTTTTAATATTTTACAACATTATAACGACAAATTCATAAAAAATAAAATTTTATATTTTAATCTATGCTAAAACATTTATTAACAAAATAATTCTTGCAATTAATACATTCGAATATTTTTAACAGAGTTATAAAGACCCAACAACCTATTTCAACAAACAAATTTTGATTAATATTGTTAAAAATTTAAAAATATACAATTTTGTTCACAGATAAAAATAAGATTGATCGTGTATTCTGAGTTTGAAGAAAACATAAAAGCTAAATAAGTTTGTTACTTTAAATTTATTATATCACTCATTTAATCATTTAACCATGTATTAATTATAAATTGATACTAAAAGAATAAGCGTCGTCAAAAGCAATACTTTTTTAATAAAGTCAGAAAAATTGTTTTTATGCAATCAATTTGAATAAAAAGATTATTTTTAATAAAATAACTTAAACAGAAATAAAAACATATGAAATCCAAACTCTATTTAATTAAAATTATAATCCTTTTTTCTAAATAAAACTAATCCGAATGCATAACAAAATGATTTAAAGACCAAACAAAAAGCAATAATATAATATATAAATTTTAATTGAATAATTTACTCAAAATCTTTTAAAAATTTATGACAATTAAGAATGTTAAAGGCATAAAGCATAATTATGAATAAAGTAGAAAAGATATTAAATAAATTTAAGTCCATGCATTGATAAAGATACAATTATTTAAATATGCCTAAAAATCCTTGAATGCGTTACTGGACGTCGTGTAAGTGAGAGAACATCGCATGTTTTCGGGTGGTTTGCATGCCCCCGTAAACATAGATAAAAATACTCAAATGTTTACAATAAAATGAATATTCATTTGCGTTTAAATGAACGACATTTCAACTATATTTAAAAAGATAAGAACCAAAAATTTTTGAAAGTGCTTACAATTTAATAATATAAATCAAAATTTAAATGGGATAATATTGTCGACTATGCACAAGCATTATTGAATCCATTTTAAAGCAAAACGTTTATTAATCTAAGCAACATTTCAATATAAATATATTACAATTAACCCTAAGTAAAAAGATACAAATGGATGCAGAAGATTCAAATCAAAACACTTATAAAGTTGAGCGAAAAATATAATGTTTTTACGAAATAATCGACAAATTCCACGCAATGAAAGAAGAATTTAAGCAAAAGAAAATCTTCGAAAAAAGAAAGAGCTCATTTAGGGGAAAATTACTAAACATTTAAAAGTCAATAGCTCAAAAATATAATTAGATTGAAGCCGAAAAGCGTTCTATGAAAAAGATCGTAAACATTTGATGAAAGCCTACAAAAACTCTTATCATCACGAAATTGATAAAACTGTCGCAAAAGAGTTGGGCCTCAGTTATGGTTGACCATTCATTCAAATACTCCCAAATTCTCGATCCTAATTTTCTGAACATTTGCCGCGGCATTCGCTTCCACATAAAGTCCATCGTTTTTGGCATTATTAGAGTGATCAGACTCTGTGAGAGGAGGATTCTGATCAGTTGAATGGGTTGAAGGAATGGTTTTCAAATTCCTATTGCCGACTCCTTTGGCATTTCACAGGTGTCGGTTAGCTCTTGCATTTGGGGTTGTGGCTTTGCGAAAAAAGTAACAAATTATCAAATTGTCTCGCTCTACTACCAGCCACAAACCATAGGCGGCCGGCCTCTTTTGTTCAAACTTCTAAAAAAATTGTTTTTGTCTACCCCATCCTTCCTCTCTTGCTCTTCTCACTTTTTCCCTCACACTTTTCTTCTTTCTCTCACTCCCACTCCAATTGGACAGCGTTGCGCATCCGCAGCAAATGAGCAGCGAGTGGCGTACGCGTCAGCGACGCACGCGCCGCAACGGGCAGCGCAGTCATAATTTGCCCAATATCTCTGCCCCATTCTTCCACTCACTCATTTTTCTCTCTTTCTCTGGAAAAAGTCTTTTCTCTTTCCACACTGTTTCTTTCAAATCTCTCGTCTAACCTTCTTCACTCCTTAACCACTTGGCGCATTTTTGTTAGAAATTACAGTAAATTAATTTTAGCTCAACCTTTATTTTTGTCAATAAGTGTAATTGTTTGTGTTTTTCTAATCTTTTGGCGGTTAGTATTTTTATTGTGAATGCGCGCCGCCTTTGTAAATTAGAATAATTAACGATTGATTTTTTCCGGTGTTTTGGTCACTTTATAGAACAATTACTCCCACTTTTTCTGTGGTTCAAGATTTACTTACGTTCTATTTTGTTTATTTGTTTTTTCATTCAAATATATACATCCTTTTCTTGATTAAAGAATACCATAACGTAACTTTAATATTGCTTTTTTTTGGTTACTGTATTAATGTTTTATTAAATTCATGATTTATAAATATTTCTAATATTTTGTAGTTCATGCAAATATTTTATTTTATTAAGAGTTTTTTAATTTAAAACAAAACATTCTCTTTTAATAATCATTCTTGGGCTTCGCTGACCTTTCCCCCATCAATTTTTTGATTTCTCTGAATGGGCCTCTTCACTAACAAATAGATTTAATCAAAAAAATGCCATCATATTCCCCATTTGAATCTTTTCATTTTTTATTAAAATGATTTTAATTGGAAATTTACGTATTTTCCGTAGTTTATAATGTATTTTTCCTACACTGCCAATCGGTTGATATATCAATTTATATTTATTTGATTAAAATTTTAATTATTTTTCTTTATTCACTATAAGTTCAGATAATTTTAAGTGTCAATTAGTTTTAATCAAAAATATTATGTTTAATTAGAATCTCGTTGGTGGGTGCGTAAAACTTAAATTTTTTTAACGCTTTTTGTCAAAAATTATATGTTGGGTGAGCCTTGTCATTTGTGGCAGTGCAGGTCACCTTTTATTGGGAATTGATTTTTTTAAGGTTTTTTTCAAATATCCTCAATTTATAACAATTTTTTTAAAATTCATCAGCGGATGGGTGTCGACATTACTTTCAACCTTTTTAGATTTGCTTTACGATCAATCTTAGAGCCTAAAATCTTCTCTCATTCCATTCGTGGAATTATTTTTATTTATTCACAAAAACGACAAAAGAAAACCATAAATATTTCATCATCTTCATTGATTTTTGTTTTCAAGGTCAAATTACCTATTACACGCAATTCGTTGCATTAACACATTCATTTTGTTTGTACATTAATTCCCTCTTTTTGGGTTAAAATTAGGTAATTTCCAGTTCTATGCGTTCAAAATTTACTAAATAAGAATACATACCTCTGTACATATTGACATTTCTTCGTCTTCCTACAATAAAAACGCAAAAAATAACTTTTAGTACTTCGAAAGTTTTAAACCGAGTTGTATAAATTTTAAGTTCATTCATAACGGTGAGTCTGACCTTCGTTTCGACCAATTCCAAACCCCGTACCCAAATTCGAAAAATGATCGAATTCATGTGTTTGAATAATTTGCAGGCCAAAATTGATTTTTTTGAAAAAATTTGAATTTTTGACATTGTTCGAATTTGGATTGGCTTGGAATTGGTCGAACGAAGGTCATTTTATTCGGATTGTACCCCTGACCTCCCTAGAAATACGGTTTAATCAACTTAGAAAAGACATTTTGTTTATTCAATTTTATAAACAGAAATCTAAAATTTTGTATTAAATTAAAACATGTCAATTTCGAGCGAATCAACCAATGGAGAGGGCATAACAGCTGATCAGGGTAAGAAATTTTTTTGCTCCTTGCAAGTCCTGGTTTTTCCAATTTATTCAATTTGATTTTCCGAGGTTTCAGTTTCCATTGATCAGTTTCCCCGACTGCAAACGGCGATCAGCGACTTGGATCACAATGAAAAGAATGAACAGGCAGAACTCTTACGCAAAATGGTCGCCGAATTGGAGGAGCAGAAACTGTCGAATGCTAACAAATTTGCCAAATTAGAAAAGCTGAATACTCTGCAGCAAAAGCTCGTCAAGATGGAAAAGTATCAGAAAGAACAGCAACAGAACATCGTCGACTTGCAGAAGACAGTTGGCGCGTTGAGATCAATTGGTATTTTTGGAGTAAAATTTTTGTTCAGAATTCGGAAATCTCTTCCTTTTAGGCATCAGTTTGAGCTTTAATATTTTTTAAATAAAATTATATTTTCTTAGGACTAACCCCTCATAATCGATGGGATTCCACTGCATGTCACCGAGGCCTCACGCTCTCTGGGCCCGAACGATTGATTGTCCAACATAATGGAAAGAATTCGGGTAAATATTATTCGGTTAAAGAGATTTGATTAAAACGGTTTATGTAAAAAGTTTGCAATTTTTTTGAATTGATTTACTTTAAGGGGTTAGCTCTGTCCTCGCTGAACTGCCAATTCCAAAAACGGATTACGGCATTTTCTACTACGAAATAACCATCATGGAGCAAGGAAATTAGTAAGTTAAATAAATAAATCCTTTTGCTTTAAAATGCTTTAGAAGCTTTTCCTTAAAATAATTATACCTACCTATTTAGCTTTCTTTTAATTGGACTTGCGACCAAGCAAATGCCATTGGACGACTGGGTTGGCTATTACGAAGGCACTTATGCATACGCAAGCTGGGGCCATTTTTGGGGCCACGAAGTTGCCGGATGTTCCCGCACCACCAGTGGACGACGTCCTTACATCGAAGGAAAGTCCGAATTTGGCGTCCGTGACGTCATCGGATGCGGCGTCAATTTGGCAACTCGCCAAATCATTTACACAATAAATGGGCAGCGTTTGGGTGAGAATGAAAAATGAAATTAAAAGCATTTAACCACTTTTGGGTTATTTCTTTAAATCTAATCGATGGTCCATTATTTTTGCATTTAATAAATCTTTTTAATTATTTATTTGTTTTTTTGTTGCAGAAACTGCCGGTTTGTTTGTCGCTTTTGCCGCCGATTTGTTTCCATGCGTTACGATGGACGGGAAAATTGAAGCGAATTTTGGCCCAAATTTCAAATTCAATATTGCCGATGACATTTAAAAGTGAAAAACGAGGGGATTTATGGGATTTTGCTGTTGAGGGTTTCTTCGGTCGTTTTTTTTTTTTGTTTGATCAAAAGCATTTTATAAATTCAATTTGTTTTCGAATTTGTCAATTATTTCGAGAAAAACAAATCCAATGAACTTACTTACATCTCTTAGCGATACCAATTTTCGGCAAACCTTGTCAAAAATTTGTTAATAGAAACTTTGTCTAAAATTTCGCCAAAAATCCGTTTTATCAATTACAAGAAAATTCTTCAAAAAGTAATGAAAAATATTGAAAACGAACTAGTTTGACCATCTCTCAAGATTCATTTAAAATTTAAACTAAGATTCTTCATAAAATCCAGAAATCTCAAATAACTGATGGAAAAGGATAAGCCTGTATATTTTATAAACACCGGATAAGTTTTTAATTAGAGATCGGACCGATCTAGATTCTCGATCGAAATCTCGGTAAATCTCGACGAGATTTTTTCGAGATTCTCGATCGAAATCTCGATCGAAAAATTTTGGCTTGACCGAGATTTTTCGAGATTCTCGATCGAAATCTCGATCAAAAAAAATTGATATGTTTTTTTAAATTTTGAGAATTCAACAAGATATAAATTTCGTTAATTTTGAAGCAATTTTCTTAACAAACATTGCTAAAATCTTGGAAAAAAATTTCCGGCGGCGCCTATCGGCACCGCCGACTCCTCCCATTCCTAAAAAGCTTCTAAAAACACCACCATTTTTTAATTGCAAATCGCAACAAAATTTCTAAAATTCTCTGGCAACAATCCCCCCCCCCTCCAATTTTTTTTAGAAAAATCGCTGATCAAAATTCGCTCAGAAAAGCAAAACTTGACCACAACAAGATTTTTGGAGAAGTTTCGCCTTTCGAAAAAATTTTTTGATTTCTATTATTCTGAGTTATTGGGCAGAGTCAAACATGACGAGACCTACATCAATTTTTTTTTTCAGAAATTACAAAATTCCCATTTTTTTAAAGACGATGAACGGATTTAAAAATGCTTGCCTAGTGAAGACATTGCTGAAATTTTTATTAAAAAATGCTGAAATTTTTATTTAAATGCTGATTTATTAAAAAAAATTTTATGAACAGATTTCTTCAACCCCAACCCCCGACCCCGACAATTTGGTCGTCCCCGACCCCTGACATGGCCAACCCCGGCCTCCCCGACCCCCGACTTTCCCGCCCCGAGGGGTCGGGGAGGAACCCTATTTTGAAGGACTGCTGGAGAATTGATGTTAAAAAATGTCATTGTTTTTGAGTGATGGGGGCGCGAACATGACAAAGGCAAACAATTTCTGAGTTTTGAAAACAAATTGCAATAATAAAATCTCAAAAATCTCGTTAAATTTTTCGAGATTTTTCGAGATTCTCGATCGAAATCTCGATCGATCCCTAAGTCCGATCTCTATTTTTAATACTCAAATTTCTCGTTTTTTATTTTAGTTTAGCGACAAATTTAAGTTTGAGTTTATTTGTTGCATTTTTTATTTTGTTATTTGTTTTTTTTATTATTTTAATTTTAGATATTTTTTAAGTTGAATATAATTAATAAATTTTAATATCATCTGGTTTAAGTTTCGAAATGTCTAATTTCTGTTAAAATCCTAAATTTATTATAATTATGTGATCATCACGCGTTATGTTAATGCAATAAAAACACATCGAAAGGCACCCCAGAGTACCTAAAATTCCAGTTTATTTTTATAACACTTTATAATTTATAAAATCTTAAATGGTATTTTTGCCGCAAATTAATTGATTTAACTATTAAACAATTTAAACATATTATTTTGACCTTTAAATCTTTTTGTTAATAGCATTTTTTAAATAAAACCTTGTTTTAACCAAATATATTTGATTTATTAAGGTTTGTTATTGTGATAAACATCGGCGTACAATAAAGTCGCGCTCCAAAATAAGTAAATTTTTTTATACTGACTCGTTGCCTGTGAAGTTTTTAGTTACAAACAATAGATAAATATTTTATTTTCGATTCTAAAACTGATTAAGTGGCTACAAGTAAACATATTTTTGTATGTTTGTTGTTTATACGTTTTTATTTTGCTAAAACATTTGAATTTATTTGCTTTATTTTTGTTTTTTTATATAATGCTATAAATTATGATGAAATTGTTGAATTGTGTAATTTTTTTATTATTTTTTTAATTAGAGAATTTTGACTGAATGATTTTAAACGTTTTTGACTCATTAATTATTAGTGGGCAATTAAACTAAACGTTTTCATTAGATCTTTACGTTCTTATTCATAAAAAGTCAAATTTTACGAAAACAGATAATTAATGTTTTTGACATTTCAACATTTCAATATTTAAATTATTTATAATTTTTTTATTTTGCATACATTTTAGAATGTTGCATATGACCAGTTTGGTAAAACGCTACAAGTCAGTGCTGCCTTGTGGAGTTGAGGCGGAACGCGATTCGTTTCGTGCCAGAATTTGGACGCATAACTTTGTTCTTAAATTTCTTAATATTTGTACATGCACATATTCGGCAGTATTACTATTATTTAATAAATCGTTGAAGCAATGTAGAAGGTACCTCTTTAAAAATTTAGGGCGTGAAATGAGTGGACGATGTTTATTTAAATGATGTAAAACTTTTTGTTAAAAAATATTCATTCCTTATGTCTTCTAAATGAAATTCCTGGTTTAATTATTGCCAGCAGGAATAGTTATTTTTCGGTACTTTTCCCTCTCCGAGGTCGGAGGTAGGAGGGGTGTTCTACTTGCCTCGTTTGGTTTTTTAAAATTATCTTTCAGTGGACAAGATTAATTTACGTAAAAAAATAAACAAAATTATACTTTTAAGCTTTTTAAATTTAGCACATACATTATAGTTGGTACTTTCTTTTATGATTTTTATTAAATTTAAAGTTAAAATTAAATTATTAGAACTTATGACCTTAATTAATTCCACACTTGGTTTATGGATTGGTCCAAAAAATTGCAGGGTTCACCGAATGCGAAAATTTTAATCTAGTACAGTTTACATTGTACATTACAACTTACAAAAGAAACAAGTTGGAGTATATAATTAGTAGATCTTTTCTTTAGTTTGAATTAAAACCAGTTTTATAATGTTTTTAGGGGAAAAAAGTTGCCAACTGATTAATTAATTGTTGGCATTTTAATTTCAATGTTATTAAATATAATATAGTAAAATGACTCGCTTGTTTTTATAAAACTCTGACGATATTTTTAATTTTAATTATTAATTGCAGCCTTTTTGTAACAATTAAAAAATATTTAACTGACTAACATTTCTATTTGTTTTTCTTTGACTTTTAAAGCGGAATTCGACGGAGTTGGGTTTGAGAACACGGCTTCTCCAAAAGAAGTGCTTCATCAGCCAGATGATCACAACAGAACAAATGTTTTTCAAAAGCAGCAACGGAGCCGTCAACGCACATTTACTTCTAAAAAAGAAAAAAAGTAATTAGAGTGTTGTTATAATTTTTTAAAAATTTGCCGAATTGTTGCAGGTTAAAGTTTTTAATATTTTTGTTAATCCTTTTATACTTTAGCATTTTATCCGTTGTATTAATGAAACAATTCAATGTTATTTAAAATAGTCATTATTAGAATTAATAATGTGTAGTAGAATTAATTTTTTTTAACAACATTAAATTGCGATTTATATTTAAATGATGGTTCCAAGAGATGTGCCGCAAGCAGTGAGTCGTGCTGTGCAAAGGAGTTTGTACCATTTTTAAAGGCTTGCTTGTTGGGTTTTAAAAATTCAATTAAAGTTTTTCATATTTACACATGTTGATTTTAATATTTTTCCTTGCGTCGAATTTCTCCGTTGTTACCAAAAATTCATCAACGCCGCTTTGTACATATTATACTGCTCGTTTCAAAAAACTAGTAACCCGAATTTTGGTCTAGTTTCTATTTGCAAAATCCTACAATATAGAGTAAATTATATTATTTTTTGTGATTTAATTAGTGTATTTATCCATATAATGTTGCCTTTTTTGCTTTAATTATTTCGGGTTATTTTTTAATTTTGTTTATTATTGTCAAATTCCTTTCATAAATTGTAATCCCGTCTTAAAAATTTGGAAGGATCAACAAAAGCTAATGAATAAACAAATTACATCTTAACATTTGCTTTATAAAAATTTAAATATTAGACAAGATAAAAACCTTTTTACAATCGGTAAATTAAACATTATATCATTATACCAAAACCATATTGCGAGTCGAGAAAATAAAGGTGCTGTTATACTACAACAAAAAGAAACGGAAAAGCAAGAAGCCGTGATAAAGTGGAAATCGAATTAGAAATAAATAGTTATAAAATTACAAATAATAAGTAAAATATAAAAATCATTTTTAGGTTTACTAGAAATCACATTCAATAATGTGTCCTCAAAGTTATCATTCTGAAAATAATTAATAAAACATAATTATCTATCTGTTTGCCAGATTCCTATTTAAAATTGAATCAATTAATAAATCATAATGCTCACTACAAAACAAATATAATAAAATTAATCAATATATTTAACAACAACAATGTAACTTTACAATCTACTGGTTATCTCAAAAAAAATAAAATTTTATAAAAAGGCATATCAAAACATCAATTTTTTCAATCAGAATATATTAAATTTGATTGAAATAAAAAAATTACCAAAAAGTAAATGAGATTATATTATAATATATCACTCCATTGTGCTTTTTAAAATTAAATTTAAACATGTATGATCAGATAAATGAAGTTCATTCATCGACTAAATGGTGGAACACTGATCTATTTGATATTTTAAAAATATTAATAAAACATTAAAATTTGCCGCATCACAAAAACACTTTAATTCATTATTTGCGCAAAGGACGAGGAATGTCTATAAAATAACATTAAAATTGCCATAATAATTTAATTGAATAGAAAAATTTGAAACATTAAAAAAATTTCGATTACGAACTGAATAAATTATATAACTTATCGTATTATGCAGCCAAATTATTAATACTACTAACGTTATAATTTTGATTTTTTTTAATTTTCGAGGCTCTGCACAAAGATCCATCTACTGAAATTAATTCCTAAATATATTCGAAAATGTAATGCTATATTTATAACCAACAAAATTAAAACATTTTTAATGTTAACAAAAATTTGTAAAAAAAAATTTTGAATTATTGATATATTTAAACATAAATTTAAAACATTAAAATTATTTTTATAATAATAAAGCAGTGAAATGTAAATGTTGCACATTCGTGTGCGTCTACTTCTACGCTTGAACTATTGGGTTGAGTAATAAGTGCTGTCGGTTTTGTTTTGGAGGCTATTATTTCTGCGGAAGCGTAATCGATCGATAGTTGCGTATGCCCATCTTGTAGCCCATTCTTTTCTCTATCGAATGCACTGTGAATCAGCGAATTCCATTGACGTCAGCAAATTTGTTGATTTTTAAATATGGAGCCACAAGTAGACAAAAACGAGCACTTCCGGCACCTCTTTTTGTTTGAGTTCAACAAAGGTTCTAAGGCGTCGGAAGCGTCTCAAAACATTTGTGCCGTGTACGGAGAAGGTGCAACGAATGAAAGGACTGCACAACGATGGTTTGTGCGGTTTAGGGAGGGGGTTTTTGACTGAAG
>MEIZ01000174.1:53571-95108 GCA_001723225.1 Globodera ellingtonae | reverse complement strand
GATGAGGTCAGCAGACAAAATGTAGCGCTTTTCAAGAGCTTTCGAATGGTATAAAGAAAGTTGGGGGTCGCGCGGGAAGTTTTCTCGACCGCACCTATGGGGTCAYCCTTCAGCACGACAACGCCCGACCAYACACCGCAAACATGACCAAAATGGCACTCCAAGAGCTGGGCTGGGAAGTTTTGCCACATCCGCCCTATAGTCCGGATGTGGCTCCAAGCGACTACCACCTTTTCAGGTCCCTGTCCAATGCCCTCTCTGGAGTGACCCTCGAAAATGCCGCGGCACTCCAAAATTGGCTTGAYGAATTCTTCGCGTCCAAACCGCCCATTTTTTTCAAAAGAGGGATCGAAAAACTACCCGGGCGTTGGGAGGAGATCGTGAACAATGCGGGGGAATATATTATTTATTGATTCGGTGTCCCTTTTTGTTATTTTCGTGCAATATAAAATGTGAAAAAAAACCGACAGCACTTATTACTCAACCCAATACATTCACATACGTGCATATTAATTGAAATTTAATGGAAATATGTTTCGAAGATTTAAATAAAGCCGAGATGATTATCCGAACACAATAATGCAAAGAAAGGCGCTAATTAATGAAAGAAAATAAATGCGATAAGAATATGGGATTACAAACAAAATAGTATTATAATTAAATATTTATTATATTCAAATGCAAATAATATTTGAGTTCTTCTAAAAAATCTAATTATTTTGGAAATAAATATATTTAAATTATTACATTGTTAACGATTGAACTCAAATAAATAATTACTTTCAAAAATAGTAAACAAATAAATGGCATTCTTATTATGATATTAATCAATCAATACATTCACAATACGATAAAATTATGCCTCAGACACGCAAAGCGAAAAGAATTTAAGTGATATGAAGTTTTCAAAAATAAAATATAGATGATCAATGCGACGCCGCGCGTCATCACGTACCAACAGCTGCATATTTTTATTTTAAAATAAAATTTGTGCTATACCCAAATGTATTGATAATAATTGAAATTTAATGGAAATATGTTTCGAAGAATGAAACAATTAAAAATATTCTTACTAATCTTGCAAAAAATCCGCGAGCAGGCTCTAAGCGGAAAAACTAGGGACCTAATTAAGGCTAAATTATTTAAGTATTGCAAAACAGAGGAATAATACATTTTATTATTAAAATTTGATCTTCAGTTTTACAAACTGAAATTTTTATTAAAATAAAAGCCAAAAATTTTCCAAAAAAATACAAAGGAAAAATAATCGAATAAACGGTAAAAAAAACAAGCACCGAAATCAGCCTAAGTAATCTTAATTATTACTTTTTAATGAAATAATAATTTTATATATGTAAAGAAATTTAGCAGAGGTAAATAATATACTAATTAAATATCCCCTTATTTAAATAATAAAAAAATTATAAACATGCTAAAGAATACTAAGTACATAACGGTTTTGTTAAAAAATTCAATTTTTCAAAGAACTTAAAAATAATGTTTCTATTTTGTTTAATACATAAAAATATATGCTTTTTAACTACCATATTTATTTTAATTTATTCAAAATGATGTGCGCATGAATCAAAAATTGAGAAAACCACAAATGCGCATGAAAATTTTGCGAAATTAATTCATTGTGATTTAATATATGTACTGGTCATCATAAGTCTTAAACTAATAAGATAAAAATGAAAACTAAAAAAAAAATCAAAGCCAAAAAACTGTAATACTCGTAAAATAAACATATATAAGGAAAAAGGATGGAATACTTTACAACATCAATTGTTAAATCTGCGCCGAGTTGAGCACATTAATGTTTGTCTCGTGTTCATGTTTTTAAAAGAATACAAACATTTACCTAAATAAATTAAATCAAAAAATTAGTAGAAACAATTATTTATTTTTTAATTAATAAAGCAGGAATAACTAAATAAAAAAAACATGTAAAATATCTAATTTGTTTTATTATAATCCCACATCAAATAAACATTTTTGTCTGCAGCTAACCCTATTATAAAAATTTATTTGTATTTAAAGATAGCAAACTGACTTTATAAAAATGTTCAAACGCGACTTAAAAATGTGGAAAAGAAATTCAAATTAATAAACGTACGTGGATAATCCTTTCAAAAGCCTACTCTGAGCCTGTGAAGGTATCTTATGAAGTTGATATATTCTTTGATTAGATTAAAAGTCCCAACCAGTACTTTGAACAATATTTCTCGCGTTAACAAAAAACATGTAAATTTTACTTTTGTTCTTTACAAAGTTGAGACTGTTTTAATTGTTTAATTCTATTTGATGTTTCCCATTGTTGCTTAACCGATTTGAAGGACAGCTCTACTGATTCAGCTACTTGATTCGCTCCTGCAAAACATGTACATTTTTCAAACATATTTCTAAATGATATAAATTGCCTAAGCGATTTTGAAAATATAATTTTATATATGTAATTAAAATTTTGTAATATACTAATTAAATAACGATTATAGTCATATTACTAGAATATAACTGCTTAAAACTAAAGTGAGGCAAAGTAAATTTATAAAGGGCGCCGAACGACAAAAATTATGAGTAAAATACAATTAAATAATGAAAAAAAAATCTTTAAACAAATAAATATATGAAAATTTATTTACATAAATTTAAAAAACAAGAAATAACTTCTTAAACAATAAATTTTTAAAAACAAACTTCTATGAAAGGACATAATTTTTTAAAGGTAAAGTCATTTCGAATATTCATCATCTTCTCACTCAGTAGACTGTCACGTGAGCTATTATATGAAAATTACCAACTATAGCATCATTATAACCCATATAAAGGGCTATCAACCAAGATAAAATTACGTAGTTTTCATTTATTCTAAGCTTCAATTATAAAAACAAAATGATAATATATACTTAATTAACAACTAATAAACACAAAAACATTTAAAATTAAGAAACTGCGTCAACGACAATTTAAAAAATATTGGACCTTTGAATGTGGAGAAGAAATTCAAATTAAAGTATAATAATAAATCTAAGTACTCAAAAAATATGGAATAATAAAAAGCATAAATATTCCAATTAACTTAAAGACTGAAAGTATTAAAAAATATGCAAAAATTTGCGACGGCTGCCATGTTTAAGACGCCGGAGTTCTGTTTAAAAACGTCAATTAAATCTTGATCTAAAAATACAGTTTTATTTTCATTCTAATTAAATGCCTGTCTATGTTTAATTTATCTATTTTTTAAAAAGAAAGTTAAAATTTATACAGTTGAGCTTTTGAGATGTTGAGCTATCCCGATTAAGTTTGGCATCTGAGACTATGAATTAGAGGAAGATGAAGTGCGCTGGCACAATTTTATTAAAAACAAACGAACGAAACATTTTAGTTTAAATATAATTATAACGAATTCTGAGTCATATTACTAGAATATAACTGCTTAAAACTAAATTGAGGCAAAGTAAATTTATAAATGGCGCCGAACGACAAAAATTATATAAAATACAATTAAATAATGAAAAAAAAAATTCTTTGAAAATTAGTCATTATAGTGAGCGAGCTTTTTTTTAATGATATTAAATAAAATATTTTATTTTTGATCAATTTTATTTGGCTGTTCGGCCTTTGTGTCGTCACATTCGCACCCAGGGGCACTTCCCGTAAAATGGCGGATAGCTGGTGGTGGGCATTCATAATTATGTTTTAGGATTTAAACGGACGGATTTTCATACGTTAATATTATTATTTAATAAATTTTTTTATTAGCATTTCTTGTGATATTATGAATCATCATTTTTTACATTTATTTCGTTAAGCTGTTAAGGATACTTCGGGTGTTTTTTTGTTCGCAACAAACATTATCTAGACGTTTTTTAAGAGCCTGTTTTATATCAAATTTTGGCATTCAAACACTCTTGCAAACATACATAATAAATGATCTTTTATAACGTAGATTTCTAAAAGTATTGCTACTTTTAATTTGTAAATATTTTTAAAAATTTTCTTTTCAACATAAGTCATACTTACATACATACTTTTTGATGACCGTTCTTGAATCTATGTAGGCTTGTAAAGTTAATAATATGCCTTTTATGTGAGATTTTGATAACCATTTATTGTTATTGAAATAAACATTTAATTTATTTCATATTTTACTTGTAAAAAACAAAAACATGAAACGTGCTATCTTTACAATTTTAATTTTAATTAATTGTGTAAAAAGTTTTTACTTGAATTATTAATATAGAGAAGAAATGAAACATAAAGTGTTATTTTTATAAAATTGATTATATTTAATTTTTAATTGCCTCTCGCTTGCGCTTATAAATCTTTTGAAAAATATTAATATGGCATAGCATTTTAAGTTTTCCAAAAAAAGTAATTAAAAGAATTTTTGATTAAATTTTTTTTTGATTCGATTCAATAAACAAGTGAATTTTACTTAAGTTATTTTAGGTGGTCGCTCTCTTAGCTGCGCCAACTAGACATTTCTCGATGTAGTTTTACCATCTCGTGCGCGATGCTTAATTTAACGGGTTGTATTATATTTTATTTTCAACACGAAATTTCTTATTGAATATAAATAAAATAATTGCTTTCAATCAAAACGCAATTTAGCTGGGCGTCTTAATTATTATAAAATAATATTTAGGAAGATTGCGTATAAAATATTTTAATAGAATTTTAAAAATACAAACAAATTTATTTTTATAAATTTAGTATAATATTTGCTCTTTCAATGCGGATTAAAAATAAATAGATATTCAATCATTTAAATTAGATTACTCTCAATTTTAATACTATACAACAATTAGCGCCCCGGAATTCAAAACAACTTACAGAAAGTCACAGAAGTTGACTTTGTCCCAATAGTTGCGTATTCGATTTCTTATAACCATTTAATTTAATTTGTCTACGTTTTATATCGAGATGTATCGTAAGTCTCTTCACCGTTGAGTTAAGTGAGAGTTTTTATTCATTTTTTGGTAACATTAAACTCTAAAAAATATTTTATTTTAGCTAGTCGTGGGTAAGAGTATTTAATCATTTTTAATTTTTCTTTAGCAAAAAGCTATAATGTCTTATCTTTTTCATTTTAGACTTTATCTTTATTTTCCTTTGCTCTTTAATAAATTGCTTATGTAAATAAATTATCAATTTTACGAAATTGGCAATTCTGCGATTTGTAAGAATTTGTTTGTACTTTGGTGTGTTTGGATAAGCCTGACGATTATATGTATAAGTTAGTCTCTTCCTTTTGCTTTAATAAAATTGCTTATGTGAATTAGTTCATTATATTTAATGTTTGTGCATAATAGTCTATTACAAAATTTGTAGTGAATAAATAAATACTTTTTATAATTTATTTTGAAAAAATTAATTTTAAGTAATTTAAATTATGTATGGAAATAATTATTGCAAGAAAAAAGATGAAGATATTCTCATTAGGTTTGTAAAACAAAATTCTAAACAACTAGATCTAATTTCTTTATTGGATTGATTGCCTGAGTGTTGGATTTGGTGACCACAAGTACAACGGCATAAATATTTAATTAAACATTATTGGAGACGAACTGTTAGAGTTAGTAAAAAGACTACGATTAAATGCTAATAATTTAAAATTTTGGAATAAATTAAATAAAAAAATTTTAGAATAAATTAAAAAGATAACAAGAAATACAAACAACTGATTATAAGTAACTAAATAATTATGGTGAAAATTAATGTTCGATCACAGTCGCAACCAGCAGAGCAGAAAGACCAAAACAAACTAATAAAATTAAAAATAACTAAAAGAAATTTTTTGACATAATTTTTTTAGATTGCATTCTGTGATTAACAAAAAGAAATTCTACAAATCTTAAGTATAAATGATAACAGGCTGCTTTGCAAGCAAGTTTGGACCCCTAAAAAATTGAGAAAACACCACAAGTTAAATAATGTTAAAAAAACAATAACTAATGCTTTCAAAGCACAAAAAAGTTCAAAACATTAAATCTAGTAAATTTAGTGCGCGTTATTAAAAAGTTTATTTATGCCAATTTTAAAGAAATATTAAATATAAATGGTAAATTATTATAATCTAAAATAAAAAGCTCGTGAAAAACGGCATTGATTTTGTTTAAATGAATGAATAATAAAATCTTAATAAAATAAAATAAATATAAAGATTTTTGAGTTGCTAAAGGCCATCGATAGCGCCAAGGGAAGGATCATACAAGAAACGAGGAGACTTTGTGCCGTCGATGATAAGACAGACGTTTAAGATATCCCGATTAATTTTCTTTATCGTTAAATCCTTGCCAAAAATCCAAATAAAACTTTAACTTAAGTGTAATACCATTATGAAAACTTGATTATTTGTTGCTTATCGTTCACCGTTCTGCGAAAAATTATGCAAAAAACAGAATAATACACGTGGATATTCGTAATAAACTTATAATAATGGTTTTTTATTGATAAAAAAAGAACAAACGGATTTTCTAATGATGCTGTCAACGTACATCTCTATCTATTTAAAAGAAATTTGAAAGTATTTAAAAGCATTTTGATGCATTTAAAATGGCTTAAATATATTCAAAAGTAAAATATAATGTGAATGGAATTTTCACCTTTCACTTTTTTGGCAATTTTTTTTAATGGGGCTCTTCTTTCGGCTTTACCGGATTTGTTTTCTTTTCATTTGCACCTTTTTCCATTCGAAAAGATTTAATCTGCAGATAAATTATTAAATTCAGGGCCAGTCAGTCCGCTTTATAAAAACAAAGATTTAATTGATCGAATACAAAACAATTTTTAGAGATATTTTTAAATAAATATTAAGTTTAGTACTAAAATGGTAATTTGCATTAATTTTTATCTCGACCAGGCGACTCTTGCGCATGACCCTCTCTTGGTCCTTGGGCGTAAACTTCATAAATACTGGCTAAACCGAGTTAAAATTCTTGTTATATTATTACACTTTCAATTTATTGTTAATTTACTTTCTAAGTAGAATAAGCTGTTAATTTTTATATATTCACTGTCGATCCCAATGAATAGCACTGCGCATCAAATAAATGTCTTTTTAATCTGTTAAATAATTTATTAAACTTAACTATTTGGGTATTTGAAAAAATATGTTCTATTTATTAACCATAAACACATTAAGTTTGTTTTATTTGGCTCAATCCTAGTTTTGTGAGTCGCTTTTAGAAAATATGATTATTTGAACATGGGATATTTAACGTTTGTTATCAAAAAATCCAATATATGTATTGTGAATGCATTTTTAAAATAATTTTGTATTCGAAATGAAGTTTAATATTTGTACTTAATTGGATTGTTGAATTCATTCAAATTGTAATTTTTTTTGTATTAATTTTTTAAATATTCAACTTAATGTATAAGTCATGATTTAAAAATTTTAAATTTTTTGAATCGTTTGATCTTAAATTTTAAATAATTTATTTATTTCAATAAAATTCAATTTTGAAAAATGAGCTCTTGCTGACCATGGATGTTCACTCCTAATGCCGATGGTGCTTTGGAATTTATTGAACTTCAATTGAAAAGAAAATGCAAATTAAATAATTGACAATTATAAATTATAATTTAAAAAATATAAATATTTTTACATAACTTCTCAATATATCTCGTACGACATTCGTTCTTTTTGTATTTTATCATTTTATTTGGTCAAAAAATAACAAACAAAAGTTCCTGTTTGGGATATATAAAAAATACACAAATACAATTATAAAAATTACTGATCAACACAATTAGTAAACGTCTAAACATTGCAAGTATTGCGACATAAATGACCGTCATAAACTTTAGAAATTTTAAAATATTACAAAAACCGTTAATTGAATAACAAGAAACCATTTTATTTTGGCTTCTATAATCGTTAAACGTTTATTTAAAATTAAAACTTAGATTTTTATGAGCTTATAAATTTTAGTTTTATTTTGTTCTATTTTGTTTATCGATTAAATTAAAAATTTACATAGCTACGATTTTGACATAAATATTGTAATGCTAAATTTGTTTATTTTTCAAGCCGTTGTAAAATGTTCTTATTTAAGTAATTATTATATAACGAATTATTTTTTGATTTTTATATTTTTGATTATTACATTAATTATGAGAAGTAACATATTTTGATTATTGGTTATTTTGACTGCCAAGTTCAAATTTCAATTTTATTTTATGATTCATGTAATCTAATTTTAAAATTGAGATATTATTATTAATATTAATATTTGTTTTTGAAATTTAAAATTTAAATTTTATGATAATTCCATTTGACGCGCTCAGCAATTCATAGATCTGCTGATTGTGGGGAGAGCAGTTTTACGCATGTTATTTCTTGATGGTTTTCCTTATAATTTTAATTTGTTGTTATTTATTAAATTTTAAAGAACGAGAATTAAAGAAAATTGTATGTTTTTCAAGTGTTTGATATTTTAATTTGTTTTCTTCTCTCTTTACTTATTTTCTGATGTTTGCTGTCGCCGATACGTTGGTCGATTTCGTCGCAGAACGATATAATTTTACGCATTTTATTTGTGATAATCTTTTTTATTATTTTGATTTTTTTTGCTACATTAGGTAATTCTTCTAGTAATACTTATGACTATAATCGTTATTTAATTAGACATTACAAAATTTTACCTCCGCTAAATTTCTTTACAATATTTATCCGTGAGGCGTTGCTTTTTCGCATAAATGAAATTTCATTCATATTTTCATTATGATATTACAATTGATTTAAAAATTAACATTTAATTTAATAATTTTTTAAATACATTATTCCTTTGTTTTTTTTTTTATTAATAATTTTGCTTTTTTTACGTACCTACTTTTCTTTAGCAGTATTTGGTAGCCCAGTTTATTAATTTATTAGAATTGATTTATTTTTAAAATTTTAATAAGCTTTTTTCAATTTCACTAATCAGGTATTTAAACTGTTTTATGCTTAATCATAACTTTTTCAAATTACCATTTTGTAGTATTTTTGTAATATGAGAACAATAATTTGTGTCTGCACAAATGATTCCGCATTGGCATAATGCTAACATTGTTCTAGAATGCAAGAAAAAAACAAAAATATTTTATATGCTATGATTTATATGAAATTATTTGCAACTTTTTTTATTTAATCCGCAAGGATGCTTTGTTTTTGCTTTAGAATTTGCATTTATTTACGTTATGATTTTATTGAGAAAGTTTTAAGTCGACATTCTATTCGTTATCTAAATTAATGTATTACTTTATTGTCTAATTTCGTGTGAAAATTTATTTTTGTCGCAAGACAAATGTAATTTCAATGAAAATGTTTTAATATTTTTTAAATTATTGTACACGCGACAATGTTTTTAAATTAAGTTGTGATTCCTTCGTTTAAATTTTTTTCATATATATAGTCACGGTCACCATCCTCATCTCAAACACTGCCGTCGTCTCTATAAACACTCTTACAATCCAAAGTTTTGTAAGTTAAATAGCCTGCCGTTTTCTAAAACAACATTTCTTACTTATTTAACTTTTTAAGCTTTATATAAGCGACAAAATTTTATTTTCCGTTTTGATTATTGTTTACTTCTAAACCTCGCACCGCGTGAAGGTTGCCTCTGGACTTTGTACTATTAATCAACTTAAAGATTTAATCTTTCAAGATTTTAATTTTTTAAATGTTTTATATTAATTATTGTATCATGGATCTTTTCATTATAACCGTTTATTTTAAAAATTATTCGAAATTTATATAGATAGGCAAAGAAGATATTTTGCAGTTTTTAATTATTCTATATCAAATAGCGCATTAGCTAAATCTTTTTTATTATTTTTACTTTATTTGGTTTATTGGATTATTTAAACGTATTTAACTTTGTTATTATTTTTTACGTTATTTCATTAAATACTTTAATCATAACATTAAAGAAAACTGTTTGATTTTCCGATTTATTAAGCACGCATATATACATTTATTAGGTCAATTTTGCGATACTTTATAATTTTAGCATTTAATTAGTGAGCCGAATCAAATAATATATTTTAAAAAATAATATAAAATCTGTAACATTCCTTAATTAGTTATTAATATTTTATGATTAGTTTTTTTATTAGGGGTAAAATTAAATCTTAATTATTTTTTATTGAGATTTCATTTTTTGGTAGATAAAGAAATTTTAAATATACAGATATTTATATTTTACATTTTTGAAGAGATGGCCATGATAAAAGTTTAAAAATTTTCAATTGACTAATTGTCCAATATTGTCGTTTATGAAGTTTTAGTTGATCATTTTTAACAAAATGTAATTTTATTATTAAGATTATTAATTTCAATTGATTATTTATTTTATGTAGATTTCGTACATTTTTCTTTAGTGTTTAGTATAAAAAAGATCGCGTTATTACTGAGAAATTTATTATTAATATTAATTTTAATTTTTTGAAGAATACAACTTTTAAATTTTGGAAAAAATTTTTACGAATTGTTTAAATTTAAATGGGGTTTAATTCTTTCTTTTTAACTAAATTTACAAAATTTTCTTAACTTTATTTTATTATTAAATTAAGATAATACCTTTTTAAGCGATGTGTTTGTTAAAGCATTTTGTCAAAAATTGCTTGTAACTCTTAAAATAAACATACAAATTTATAAAATTATGTTGGGATTTGCAACGGTTCAGTGCATTCTTTTGTTTGTACTTCTTTTTAATTGAGTTTTTACAGCTAAAGATTGAATTTATAAACCGATTTTTTAAAAATCTGATGAATTTAACTTGTTTTATGCTGGCGATTTATGCATTTACGAAAGCCTTAAGCAAAACGAACACGTGGCCAGTCTCGTGTACCCACTCGTCCTTTGTTGTGTTAAGATAAATGATGTTTTTTTAATAATCTAAAATAACTTTTGTAGTTTGACTAAAAACATAACTATAAATAAATGTCAATTACTTTAAATTATGAATTTGTCAATATTTTTTTAATTTTTCAAGATTCTTCATTTCATGGTTTGATATCAACTTTAAAAATTTTTCAAAAACTGGTTCGATAAAATATTAAATGTCTAAAATACAAATTTTATTACGCATTTGGTTTCAAATTGAATTTTGGAATCTAAATATCGCCTATTTCAACAAATTGCGTTCTCGGATTCTTCGGAGTTTTTTAGTTCAAAAGACAAATAGAAGACTATCACTTCCCATAAAAGCGCCCATTTAACAAATTGAAAGCAACCAAAAGTTAAAAATAACCACAGGGGTGATCTATAGAATTGAGACACTTCGAGTGACTTGGCCAAATGTCTTTGTACATAAATTCGTCAAACTTAACAATTGATCGTTTTTTTAAAAATGAAGTTAGTTAAAATGATAAATAGAAAATTTATACAAAAATACCATGGTTGTTTCGAAGGTTGGCTCGCTGGCTTATCAATAGAATAACTGTCAAATTTTAGACAATGTAATATTATATTTTTCCATAAACAAGAGACTTTCAATATTTTTTATTTTAAAATTATAATGTTTAATGTTTTATTTTACAATATTTAGCCTTTTACTAATTTACTATCAAATAAATGCTGTGTTAGCAACTTTCGAGTACATGCTGAAGTAGTAAGATCTTCTTTTATTTTCGTGCAGATATTTTATTCAATTTGATATACCGATCCCTCGCAACTCGTCATCTTTTATTATTACTGCGCTCCTTCGTGAATGCCTTGATGTGCAAATGGGTTAACCATTTATTTGAATAAACCATATCTGTATCTATATTTTTGTAATATAAATATTATTAGAGTTCGAGATTCAAATAAAATGGCGTCTAGTACTAAATTAATTTTTGAACATAATATTATTCATTGTTTATTTAATTTAAAGGATTTGTAAATCTCAGAAACAAATTGTGCACAGAAATGTCATAGGAAAACGTCAGTTCGCAGCTGTCTTTAAAAATTGCTTTTATTTATTATTTAAATGATCGAGCAGATATAAAATTACAAATTTACTTTACCAAATAATAGATTTATTAAAAATTTTATTATATTCGCATTTTATTTTTTTGTAATGAATTAAAAATTAATTATATAAAGTTTGCCTCTGGATATACTTATGAATCAACTTATAAATTTATATATTTTATTTGCCCACCACTCGTCGCTTGATATTTTGGCATCCTTGCCTGCTTTTAATGTTGGTAGTACATTAAATAAAATTTATGCTAATGTACCACTTTCGTCTTTTTATGACAATTCAACACTTTATATTTCAATGCTGTTATTAAATCTATGTTATTTTTTTTTAAATAACTTTATAAAAATCACTTGATGGATGTAAACCTTCTGCAAAAATAAAGATTGAAAACAAATTATATTATCAAAAACAAAGATTGCATGAAAGGAAACATGACAACTAAAGTACATGTCGCGCGAATTTGCTTAGCTAAAGAATTTGATTTTATCTAAACAATTAATACATAAAAAGATTTCCATTTATTTTCATCTAAATATTTTTTTTATGAAAATTCTTATTTGTTTATAGAGTTTTGGTAAAACAGTATTATTAAATTTGAGTATTACGTAGTAACTATTTATGAAATATTTTACATTTTTCATTGTTACCGGCAGGCTCTCATGTGTTATCCTCTGGTAATGGATATGTTCTTTTCGAATTTTTGAAAATTTGTTTTCGATTTGTATTAGATTAATTTTTTTAATAACCTTTATTTTGCGGATAAATTTAAAGTTAAATAGCATTCAAACAAATAAATTAGGCATTGTGGTTAAAAATAAATTAATAATTGTTTAAAAATATTTTTTCTTCTTTATTTACTTGAAGTAAAAGTATAAAAATCACATTAAACTGTATGTAATTTTCCACCGACAGTACCTCTAATAATTAATGAATAACATTAATAAATTTAATTCTTTTTATTTCCAATTTTATTGCTCGCAAAAAAGTTTCCTCAGTTTATTGTTTATTGAGTATTAATTATTTTGAGTATGAATAATTTTGTGGCTTTATTTGTGTGTTAAAAAATTGTCAAATATAATAATTAGATCTAATGAAGATTGACATTAATTAATATTTACCTATTAGTCAAGTTGCCGCGTGTTGCGCTTTTGCTGGCTAAAGGCAACGTTGTTATCATTAAAATTTTCTTGCATTATAAGCTTAATTAACAGAATTCAATATGTAATTTTCCCCAACCTTTTGAAAATTAAATATATTCAAAAGACATTTTTATTTATATTATCTTTACTAGTTTTGTGATTTACTGATTATATTTTAAGTCCTTTAATTGTTTCAATATTTAATATAATTGCAGAATATTATCGTTTAAAAATATTTTTCGTTGTGTAAAATTTTTCCTCGTCCTCGTCTTCGTTTGTGGCAATGGTGAAGCATTTCATTCGGTTCTGCATCAGCCCATCAAAAAACGGATGCGAAGAGAACCAAATCGATCCAGGTTCTATATTTTTCAAGTTTATATTAAAATTGTGTTGATTTAATACTTAATATTGTATTTTATGTCCATCACATGTTTGTGGTTGGAGCATGTTTTTCAATTTTATTTAAAATATTAGATTATTGATTATAAATTTGTTACTTAGCATTTAAAAGTTTATTTTTTGTACTTACTCGCGATAAACCTTTTTAATATTATCATGAGTTTTTATTTTAACATAATCACTTTAACAAATAAGCGTTGTATAGTTTTTCTCGTCAATTTAAACTATTATATTAAATTTAAATGCGTTATGTTTTTTTAACATAAATGAGTCGAAGTTCGATTTCAATCTTTGTTCGTTCGAGCATCGCAACTCTTTTGAAAATTCATCATATTTCGCCAAATATTCATTAATGCTCATATTTTATTTCGGTCATTGACTCTTTTCAATATTGATTGAATACAGCGTTAGTTAAGAACAATAATGGCAATATATTTAAAAATAATATTAAAGTTTTTTGTGCTTTTTATTTTCACTTATTTGTTTCGATAAATTCTGCTCAGCCGCCGATGACGAAACTTAAAATACATAACTTTTATTTTACATACTTTTTAAATTGTTTTTATTTACATATACAATTATATTTATTTTTTTTGAATTGTTTTTAAAAAGAATTTCGCTTTTTAATTATGAGGCTTTACGTGGGACTGCGCAGGCGTCGACGCTTAAGAACTTCTTTTGTTATATTTTTGATTCCGTGATTTGTTCATTAATGTATTTGAAAGAGTGAGACCAGTCTCGTAGAATGCTTAATATTTAAATATGTTCATGATAAAAGTATATAAAAAACCTTTCATTAATTTATTTTAATTGTTTTAAAAATTATTTTTTATTAAGAAAATATTGGTTTTTTGTTTAATTATTTCTTTGCTTAATTTTATGTAAATATTTATTTAACGCGTTCACTCTGGTGTGATGCAATTTTTATGGGCTGATTGCACATAAAGAGACAAATAGATTTGAATTTTATTGTTGCTTTGAAACCGATTTATTTAGACCTCCTTTTTTTTTATATTTGCTCTTCCACTATATTTTAGTTTTTTTTTAAATTTAGAAATTTATTTTAAAAACCATAATTATTTCTTAATGATTTATAAAAGCGATACAAATCTCATTAATTGTTATGGTTTTATAATTAGATGATTCCTTACAGTTTTTATATTTTTCAGCTTTAAAGTGAAAATATTTATTTAAATTACATAATCTGTATAACTCGTTATTTTCGAAACATCGATTACTATATGGCATAAATATTTCTGTAATGGGTGATAATATTAGAAGCCTTGGCGAACTTTATTAATATTGAATTGAATAATAAGAATGCTTAAATATAATAACTTTATAATGTTCAATTGCACAAATTGTTCATAGTGCGAAGTTCAGTCCGCTAATATATTTATTTAATTTATTATATTCGTTTTGTATTACGCAGAATATTTAGAAGCATTTTATAATCTAGTATTTTTTAAATTATTTAAATTAATGTCTTATGCTCATCGGTTTTTTTGTTCAATTGCGTAAACTTAGTTTCATTTTGGATAAATTTTTAATGATTCTTTCAATAAAAATAGCAAGCTGGAACAATATTAATAGTATTAGACTTGTTTTTCATGAAAATATATAAATAATAAATTGATTATATTATTTTACTTTACCATCCAACGTTATAATGGTTAGTGCACAATGATTTTGGTGGCTTTTGAATCCTTCTGCCAAAATATGCGTTAGCCGAAAACCAGCAATTCTCAAAGCCATTATGTGTTTTAATAGATTTTCGAATTCGATCAATTTGAACTTTTAATTATATTTTTTTAAATTTATATTTATGAAAATATTTTACATTTGCCGTTTAATCAAAAGACTGCATAAATATAATATAAGGTTACTCTATATTTAGAGATCAATTCACTGTTTTGTATGATTTGCTTTTTTTAATTTTATTATGCATAATTCATTAGATTTTTCTATACATGATTTAGATAACATTAATCGATCAACTTAGTTAATTAACTATTAAGCAGTTTAAATTATTTTTATTTTATTTCTTCAGAATGTTCCCGATTTTGGCTTTTTCTTCATTGAGCCAGTCCAAAAATGTTTACTCATCAATGACCACTTGACTTTTTTCTTATTACAATAACCTTTTATAAATTTGTTTTGGTTTAAGCGGCTTTATAAAATAAAGTTTTTATTGTGTGTTGTTTTATATTTATTCCTTCTCTAAATCTTTATTTGAGATTTAACTGATTTGTAAAATGCTTTTTGTCCTAAAAAAATATAATTACAGAATAAATATATTAATGTACTTGCATTTGCTATTTTAATTTCAATTATTGCATTTTATTTTTAGTAATATTAATAGTTAACTTTTGTATTGAAACCTTTAAAGTCAATGCGAGCAAATAACAGAGGCAGCTCTGGGTGTGTACAACAACAGATCAAACTAGGTCAACGTTTTTTTTGTACACATAAAATTAGACTCTTTTAATTGTATCTTAACGGTGATCTTTAATCCATTTGGAAATTAATTACATTACGTAAAATATTTTTGTATATTTATGATTTTACTTAAGTTGTGATTGCTAATTTGCACTTTTATCTTACGCTTTAATTTTTATATTGATGAAATAGATGTTATAAAACTAATTATTTTATTACAATTTAACTTGAACATTTTTAATTAACATGGTGTCCTTGCCACCAGTTTTTTTTCATTATATTAATACTTAAAACTTTTGACTACATTAAATGTTTCTTATACTTTTAAACTGTAAAATTTTAATTATAGCGGTCATTTTCCAACCTAAAAAATGTAAAAAAATATTAAGTAATTGACACGCATAGTTTATGTCAGATGTTTTTAATTTTAGATTAGAATTATTTGATTTGTTATTTAACTCATTTTTATTTTTTCATTGTGAAAATGTGTTGACGTGGCATCCCTTAATGGCGACGGCTCTCGGCGTTGACGTACAAAATAGCTGTGATATGGGCCGAGTTATTAAAAAGGACAAATCAAACACAAATCATTAAGTAAGTGAAATTTTTATATTTTTCATAACATGATTAACAAATTTTCGTCGTTCAGTGCGATTTTAATATTACTTTGCCTCAAAGTTATAAAAATAGTAAAAATTGTTTTCAATTTATCATACTTGAATTAATTTTATATTTATTTTACTGAAAATAAATAGTTGTTCTTGATTGCTAACTTTATTATGATAGTTTTATTGCTTGCAAATCTTGAATGTTGGGGCATTTATTTTATAAAATTTATTGTAAATTAATTATTTCTCTCACGGCGATTTATACTAAGTATGCATTTTTTAAATCAGACAAATTACCTGACTTTTTCGCGGCTATAGCCCCTGCTATTTTCTCGCGCATTCCTCCAACCATCCTCAAGCGTCCACTTTCTCCTAATCCAATAAGTAAATTTTTTTTGTAACGACTCGTTGCCTGGGAAGTTTTTAGTTACAAACAATAGTTAAATATTTTATGCACTTAGATTCATTTCGATTCTAAAACTCATTAAGCGGCTACAAGTAAACAAATGTTTGTATGTTGGTTGTTAACCTTTTAATTTTGTGAAAAAAAATTTGAATATATTTGCTTTATTTAAATTTGTTATTAAAATGCAATAAATTATGATGAAAATGTTGAATTGTGTAAATTTTTTTATTATTTTTTAATTAGCACCAGCATTTTGACTGAATGAATTTAAACGTTTTTGACTCATTAATTATTAGTGGCAATTAAATTTAATGTTTAGATCATTTTTTGATTTTCATAGATCTTTACGTTTTTATTTAAATATTTTATAATTTAGTTATGAATGTTACATACCCAAACAAACTTTTTTTTGTTGGAATAGCGTGTCGAGCTGTTTCTAAATATATACACATGTCTTAGCAAGATGCGAAAAAGACGTTTTTGATTAAAAATACAAATCACAACTTGACCAACTATGTATGACCCGAACAAACGTTATGGCCGTGAATGTCTTTTATTTATATAAACGTTTGTTATTAATTATTTTGAAAAAATTTTTACTTTTTTGTTACTTTTTTTTAATACATTCTGTTTCAAAAGTAATTTATGGATTAAATTTTGATTTTATACTTTTCTTCGTGATGACGAAACAGACACGTAACAATTAATTCGTTTCACTCAATCCAAAATGTTTGAATGGTTACCGTTTTTAGTAATATTTTTTAGTTAATTCTATTGTACGCAATGCAGTAATTTTTAAATTCGATTTTAATGAGATAATATAGCAGCCGAGCACGAATTTCGAACTTGACATTAATATTTATTTAGTTTGTTATTCTTATTTATTTTCCAAAAAAGTCAAAAAATATATTCTATTAAAAAATGTAGTATAATCAATTTAATAAATGGAAACGGTCGAGTCTCAAGATTACTGATGAACCTCATCAAGATTATCATGGAGAATGGCGTTGTTCTCTTCGGAATAATCGGAAATAGCCTTTCAAAATTTACCAGAGAAAAAATAAACATTAAAAATTATAGAAAATTAAAAAAAAAATTCGATATAATTGGGCACGGCCATGACTGGCAGGGTTTGCCGCACAAAATCATTTATCGATTTATGTTATCCATAAATTACATTTATAAAAACCAATTAAAACTATCCAATCAAAGAACATTTAATGATTTAATTTCTATTATCCTTGTCCGAAAACCTATTCTTTAATAATAAGAGATTATAACTACATTTGAAAATAAAATTTTGTCTCTTAATTCGCATATTAACTAAATATATAAAATTTTTTAAATCAAGAATGGATGAAAAAACTGGTAAAACAGAAGCGAAGATTAAAATGAAAAATAGGTGTAGCAGTTAATTCTAAAAGGTTTGATTATAAATAATTAATTTTGATTAAAATTAATTTTTCCCAGTAATATAAAATGGAAATAATTAATTTACAATTTATTTTATGAAGATATTTTAAAATCTCGTTATTTTAATGTAAACAACTTATTGATAATTTAAGAAATTAAAACTTAATTAAAAATACATAATCTAATAATTTACTTTTAATTGAAAATAATATAAAGCATTCAGAAATAATGTTAATTTTGCTTAATATGAAGTACGGCTGTATCGCACAAGATTCATCCACTGAACACGATCACGTTGGAGACTCGGATTTTTCATTAGTTTACTGAAAAAATAACATTCTGAAAGAGGCCGACTCTTCTTAAAATCAGCAAAATATAAAAGTAAATCTTATTCGTTTTATGGCCACAGTGAATAAAATATATTAAATTATTTTATAACAACTTACCAAATCATAAAATAAAAAGAAAAAAAAATTTAATGCAAAAAAGTATGCGCGTTAAATATACGTGTATTATTTACAAACTAAATTTTTGAAAAAACTAATAAATAGAAAATAAAATGCAAAATTATTTAATGTGAGATTTAATTCTATTATAATAAAAATAAAAATCATTAAAAAGTGCCGTTACGGGCTCCTAATGTCCACAATGGCTCAAAAGAATTCAATAAAAGAGCAGAGGAGTTCGAATGCTGCGCAAAAAAGTGCATTGGGTTGTAAAAATTAAAAATATAAACAATTGTAAAAGATAGCAATTTTCATAAAATTGAAATCGACTATTATAAGAAACTATCAAACAATTGATTTCAAAAAATAATAAAGCAATTACTGAAGTTTGATTAAAATCATTCACAAGAGAAAGTCTCAAATATCTCAAGCAGTTGGAACTAAATTTTGGTTTGTTTAAATTAAATTTTTTAAGAATATGGTTGTTTTTCAGATTTAATTAAGTTTTCGCTTTCGAATTGTGGGTAAGGGTTCAATGTGTTCCGCCCCGGCATTGGATTATTTGTATAAATGACTGTAAATATTGGTAAATAAATATTCATCATATCGCCCCGACTCTAAATCAATTTGTTTGTATATTATTATTAGTAAATTTAAGCATTAATATGTTAATGAAATTTATTTGATTTTTTTTATTCTTAAATACAATATTTTTTCTTGTTCTTTAATAAATTAAAACTAAATAAAAAAACGCGATTTTTAAATATTTATGTAAACCAATAGTCTATTTAATATAATTTATAATGATTGCGTCTTTTCCATTTATTTAGCCGAATTATTATTTGAATCTATGATAAATCATTGTTAAATTATTAGTTTCCGCAGATTCTTGTGAGCTCTTGTCGGACCCACTGCCCACTGGCTCTCATTTTTCTTTGGCTCGAGCAATAAGTATTAAGTAAATTACGTCTTGGTGTTTGATTACTTATTATAATTTAAAATAGTTTTTAATAGAGATGAATTCTTGTACTTTGGTGCACATAAAAAACTTTTCTCATAATATTTCCTAATTAAGGATGCCTTACTTTAATAATTAGATAACTTTTTTTTTTTATCTTAAAAATAATTTGCTTCTATTTCAAATTCGATGTCATTTTACTTTTTTTTGCTTAAATTATTCTATTTCTTTATAGCATACAACATGCATATTTTAACTTAATTAATTCTTATAAATAAGATCATTTATTCTTTTATTCAAGGTTTGTAATAAATAAATTTATTTCAATTAACTTATAGAAAGAAGCAAAGCCGAAGACCGACCAACAATACTGGCAGATAGATATTAGATCTCATAATTTTTATACAATTTCCAATAAGATTATTAATTGCGATTTTTTTTTTGTATTATTAGTTTTAGGCTTTTGTCGTGTGCCGTTTCATGCCTCCCAGTTGTTTTCTACCGCGTATCGGCAGGAAAGTTTAAAATTCTTGATTGGTTACGATTAAACAGTTAGTTTAATAAATTTGTATCAATTAAAATGAATTAATATTAATAAAAAGCTAATAAGCAAATTTTGTTATTTTTTGTTTATTTATTTTTGTTGTACAATTAGGGGGGGGGGGGGCTTTATTTTAGGAAATACGGTATTTAATATTTAGTTTGATGTTAAACTTCTAAAAATAAAATGTTCAAGATTAACTAAAACAATTTTTAGATGGGGTGCGTTGATGTCCAAATTACTCTCGCTGTCTGATTCTCTCTTTTTATCACACTATTGTTCAAAAAATAATTATCACGAATTCTGCCGAGCAAAATAATTAAATAACTGTTGTTCATAATCATGCGAAGCGATTTTTATATCTCACGATTCTCAATTACTGTTCAATACCCGGTTTTTTGTAACCAATCTTTAAATGTAATTTTGTCTAAATAACTTTTAGATTTATTTATATTTTAATGCTTATTTTTATTTAAAAAAAATTGGATTTAAACATGAAGATCAAATTCCACATGTTGTTGGGCCAATTAACGAAGTGCAAAATGCTCTTATCAATAGCAGCATTAAGGTTGTGTCGATAATAATTTTAATAAACCTTTAACATAACGATTTGATTTTATTATATTTTTTTAGCAACCTTTATAATTAATTAACCGATCTTTTTTTAGTTGCAACTTTCCAGTGTTAATTAAACGGAAGAATTTTGTAATTTTTATTCAAAAAATGGCTAAATTGTACATTTTTATAAATATTAATAATTATAAAGCAGCGTTACATCACGCTAAAAGTACACTTATATTCGTAATTCTTTTATTTTGAGATTAATTTTAAAAGTGTATCTTTAAAGACTAAGAATTCAATTTTTAAAGATTTGTAGTTTATACACTTGAGAATGTATTTTACAAGTTAAATTAGATAATAGATTTAAATTGTAAATTCACAATTCACGCTCCGCTACCTTTTCTCCCATGTGTACTGACATACGCGCTTTCAGTTCCTTGACTGAGTATTGCGGTTTTTTTATATTTCTTACTTTGTACGCTCATAAGCATTATAAATGTAGCTTAATAGGTTATTCATTAATAAATAAGCTCGAGATAATAAGCTGGTAGAGATAATTCAAAATATTTATACTATTCAGGTACTTGGAAGAATTATTTGGATGTCTATACGTACATCATATTTCGCAAACTTTTACCAATCAATTATTATCAAATATTTGGTGTATTTGATGTATAATTTGTGTTAATGCAAATTACGCAGAATATTTAGAAGCATTTTATAATCTAGTATTTTTTTAAATTTATTTAAATTAATGTCTTATGCTCATCGGTTTTTTTTGTTCAATTGCGTAAACTTAGTTTCGTTTTGGATAAAATTTTAATGATTCTTTCAATAAAAATAGCAAGCTGGAACAATATTAATAGTATTAGACTTGTTTTTCATGAAAATATATAATAATAAATTGATTATTTTATTTTACTTTACCATCCAACGTTATAATGGTTAGTGCACAATGATATTTGTGTCTTTTGAATCCTTCTGCCAAAAGATGCGTTAGCCGAAAACCAGCAATTCTCAAAGCCATTATGTGTTTTAATAGATTTTCGAAAATCGATCAATTTGAACTTTTAATTATATTTTTTTAAATTTATATTTATGAAAATATTTTACATTTGCCGTTTAATCAAAAGACTGCATAAAGATAATATAATGTTACTCTATATTTAGAGATCAATTCACTGTTTTGTATGATTTGCTTTTTTTATTTTGCTAAAAAAATATATTATGCTTAATTCATATATTTTTCTATACATGAATTGATTTAATTAACTATTAACCAGTTTAAATTATTTTAATTTTATCTCTCTTCAGAATGTTCCCAATTTTGGCTTTTTCTTGATTGAGCCAGTCTAAAAATGTTTTCTCATCAATGACAACTTGACTATTTTCTTATTACAATAACATTTTATAATTTTTTTTGGTTTAAGCGGCATTATAAAATAAACTTTTTATTGTGTGTTGTTTTATTTTTTTGATTCCTTCTCTAAATTTTTATTTGAGTTTTTAACTGATTTGTAACAAAATGCCAGTTTATTTATTCTTTTTTAAAAATTTTGTGATACAATTTTTCCCTTTAAATAGAATTTTATGAATTGTCCGCACAAAATTTTGTTGATTCTTGTTCGTGATAATCTCATCTAGTCTTTTGCTCGAGATGGGCGCAAATTTAGGTGTTACTTTTTTTATTTATTGGTTTATTATAAATTATATTATTTCTGTTTAATAAGTATTTTTTTTTATCAAATTATCACATATTCAGTTTTGTTTTCTATGTTTGATTTGATCAATGTAACAATTTTTCGTTTTATGTACAAATTAATTTTAGCACTTTTTCACATGTCTTTTTATAAAACGTATAAGCTTTACTTAAAATTAAGTTTCTTGATTAATATTATTTATTTATGGTTAATAAAGTTAAACGTGGGAGTGAGAGAAAGATGAAAGAAGAAAAGACTATTCATTTTGTAATCAAAAAATTTTATTTATTTACGTGTGTTATATTATTATATAAAGATTTCAATATTTTTATTTCTTTATACATCCTTGGCGCATGAAATATTTGAGTTTTGAATGAAGTGTGTGGGTGGATCTATTAAAGTTTTAAATGGTTAAAATGTAAAATAATTCTTATTAATTTTGTATTACTAATTTTTTAGAATTAATAATCAACTATTACAAATGCAGGATTTAGATGTCGCAAATAATGTTGGATCTCCCATAGTCATCCATTAAACTAACAACTTTTAATCAGTCTCGAAAAGAATGATTAATATTTTATTATTAACAATATAATAAGATTTTAGTTTTTGTGATTTTAAAATTAATTTTAATTTTTAATAAATTCAGAGAAAAAACATTTTAATTCACATCGCTGCTTTAGCAAAATGCCAGGTCAATATAAATTTTGGATTTAAATGAACTAACAACAAATATGTTCATATTCTGCAATAATATGTTTTATTTTGGATTTGTTAGCTTTTTATCTTCTTTTTCAATAATGAAAAACCTTTTTATTTTAACATGCATATAACGTTAACCAGTTCCGAAATACGTCCTCGTGAAAATTTATTTGTTGCGCTCTATTAAATTTTTCAATCGTCAGTAGACGAAAATTATCAAATAACGAAAGAATGAAGAAACTTTTGACGTAATATTTGAGAAAAGTCTTTTGTCCTCATTGAAGTCTATTGAAGAAACGCAGCGGCGCATCGCTTCTGCTCTCATCGCTCGCCCAGAAATTTTTTTGGTTAATTTTTTTTGAGGACTGAAAAAAAGATGTATAATCATTGGATAAACAATAACAGACAAAAACAATTCGTCGACAGCCGTCGCCCTCCTCCTCTCTTCCCACATCGCTGCTGGCGGCTTTTTATTCGGCTTCATCGTCGAAAAATTCATGTGGTGGTTTTGGCTTATTTAATTTTTTATAAAATGCAACAATTAACATGTTACTTTTAGCAAACTCCGTGAAAAGATTTGGTTTTATATCATTAAGTATTTTGATAGATTTTTAAATATTCAGTAGACAAAAACAAACCAAATGTATTTTTTAAAACAAATGTAGATTGTAATTTTTTTGTGCGAAAAATAAAATGTTGAGTTACGACGCGCGCATCGCGTTCAGCACTCAAGGTGTGCTTTGTATTTTGTTTTAATTTAAATATTAGTTTATTTAAAATTTTATCTTTATTTCAACTACGGCATAATTGATGCCGTTTATTGAAGAAACGGGTTTTATTTATGGCTGTATTTTGTTTTTTCTTAAAAGCATCGGTGCGTTGTTTTTTTGTAAATAAGTTTAGTAACTTTATTGTTTTACAGNCCGTGCATCTCTGCGCGGGCTACCTTTATACTGGAAAAAACTTTACTTGCCATGTAAGAATTAATTCATGTTTATTGAAAACTTACCGTTGCATTATCAATTAATGTTTATAATTTAAATTATTTGTATAAATAGTAGTTTTATAAGCTTTGGTTTTGATATTAATTTAAAATAAATGTTAACTTTATTTGGTGCTGGGGTCTTCATTGTGCATGGCAGGCCTCGGATTTTCTTAATTAAATTAGTTGATTTGCGCTATCAGACCGTTTTTCTAATTATCAAGAAGAAATTTGAGTATTTAGTTAAATTGTTTTGTAAATTTTTTGAATGGTTTTGATATTATTATTTTAACTCCGTCGGCCTCTTAAATATGTTTTTTTAAAATTAAAATAATATTATTAATAAAACATTAATTTTTGTTTTATTCTTCATAAAATCCAACTTGTGCGGAATGAAAATCATCCTCTTCTTCTTGTTCTTGAACTATAATGTTGCGTATACAGACAAGCTTTGAACCTGGTGCGTATAGGAGACAAGGCTTTGAGCTTGTTGGTGTTTGTGTCGGTTTGATTGTCCGTGTCTTGGTCCACTGATGGATTACGTTGATCATGTAATTGCTTGTAAGATACATTATTTCATTATCATAACATATAATTTTATTTATATATAGAATTATTGTTTTGAATGTATAAGTAATTTTTTAAAACAATATGTGTACGATAGTCACAGAAATTGTAATCAAAATTATTTATGTATAATTATCATTCTATAAGGAAATAGGGGGCAGCCGTTATATATGCGGTTTGCCATCGGTGAATTCGCAACTGATCGCTTCGTTTATTATTTTAAAGTTCATGTACTGTAACTTTATTAGTAACTTTTACACCTAATTTAAAAACATATATTTAATAATCAATTATTTTATTTTTTTTAATATGTCCAGGGATAAACGCGGCGACTCATTCTTCCTCGTTCACTGCCAGATCCATGTCCGACTCACTTTTTTCATTCTTCAAATATTTTAATTTAAAAAATATATTAAACCGCCTTTTGATGATTTATTTTATTATTTTGTCCTTTAATTAGATTTGAATTTTAATTAATTTTGGTTATAATAGTGTTCGATTTTATTAAAAAATATATTTTATTCTTTATTTTTTTTTTTAAACGAAAACCTGGCCATATTCGCCTCTAAAACCATCCGCGTACGCTGGAGTAATCTATCGGTTTGTGCCGTGGCTACTAATTTTGGGTTATAATTATCATAGAGTGTGAGTGAGTCGAGGTTTTGTAAATAGATGTAATAATTAATACATTTTCTTAATTTAAAATATTTTGGTTCAAAAGCATTTTATATTGTGACTTTAAAAAAAATTTAAACTGTGATTTTGATTTTAAGTGATATTTTCAATGCCTACCATCATAGATTTAGATGATAGAGGTTTTTGGAAGTTTTTATTAATAAAAACCTCATTGAGGAAAGTGTTCACGAGGTCTGCTTCGCTGAAGCCTTCATCGCGGTCTTTTTTTCGAAAGTGGGGCTTTGCCGTTGAACTTACATAATAGTTTATAATTATTTTAGTTCTCATTTTTTGGTTATGGCAGGATATAATTTAATGAAAGGATTTGATTTGGATTTTATTTGAAATTTACATTTTTTCCAAGTTTTAAAGTTGTGTGGACACTATAAACTATAATATTATTATTGTATCTTGGCTTTGTTTGGACATAATTAACACATTATTTTAAAAATACTCTATTCTGCTCTCAGAAATGTTTTGAGTTTTTTGTAATTAAAGTAAAAATAGGCATATTATAGATTTTGATAGAATAGTGATTGGAGATTCAAAAAAATTATTAAGTCTAACGTTTAAAACTTCTTAGATAGATTATTAAATTAATAATTTTTATTACAACAAAACAATTAAAATATTTATTTTATTGATTTAGTTTATCATGTAATTGTTTATGATGCCGTTGCAAAATTAAGATTAATGTGCTAAGCCATTAATTTGCATTAGAAAGTCGAATTTAAAAATAATAGTTGGGTTTCCTTTAGACTGATGATATTCTTCTTTAATAAATAAGCACATACATCTTTCGTGCATCAGCGTTTGTCTGTGAATTTAATTGAACCATAACTATCAAAACTAACTCAAAATTTCAATTATTATTTAAATCAAGTCTTAAATAAACATTATTTCAAGTTTTACTAAGAACTAAGGTTTTCTCTTGATAGATTATTACATTAATCATTTTTATTATAACAAAATATTTAAATAAATAGAAAATTTCTTCCGTTTACTTTCGCAGATTCTGTATGGCTTAATTATGTTCATTTAAATTTTATATGAGTCTTTTTATATTTTTTTAAATGTTTATATAAGACATGCATCTTACGCCAGTGCTATAGAGATTTGTAGAGAAATAATTTCATGATTTTTAACATTGCATTGATAAAAACATCATAATCGATTAAATTTAAAAAATTCGGGAATCTAAAATATCGTTTTGGTGTAATGGAAAATTTTGAATTTTTATAAAGTAAATGTTAAAATGTAATATTTTTATTACCTTAGCTTTTGTTGATCTAAATTTTGTAAGGCAGGATTATAACTTAATTAAAGGATTTGTTTGGATTTTATTGGTAATTTACATTTTTTCAAGGTTGAAATGTTGATGGACACTATAATATTACTATATTGCTTTGTCAGAAACTTTTTCAGTTTGGGATTATTTAAATTTGATTTATTGCAAATTGACGACTAAACTTATAAATAATAATAATATTAATAAAGCATTTAAATATTTATTATAAGCTCAATTCATATTATACTGAACTGAGTCGGCTTGTCATAACTCTAATTTAAAAATCACATTTCATTTTATTTTGTAAATTCCTTAGCCTCGGATTCTTCTTCGTCCGCTCGGGGCCTGACATGTCTCGATATTGAGCGTTTTCCTTGCAAACAGCTCCAACGCCACCTGTAATAATTTATATATTTTTGTTCACTCGTTTTACATTTTTATATTTATTTTAATTTTTAGTGAATAATATTATTTTTTACAGAATTTTGAAAAAATTTTACCAAGATTTTTTTTACTATTAGCGACAAAGTTTCGTTTTTTTATTAAGAAAAAAAAATCTTTTAAATAATTATTATATTATCAACAAACCCTTTATAGTTCGTTTGATTTCGCTCAATCCTCGTGTTCGTGAGTCAACCGTATTCAGAAAAATTGATATTTGAACTTGGAAGCTTTAATCGTATTAATTTAATGACTTGATGATCAATTGGCCATTTATTTTAATTAATTTTTTGCTTAGTCTTTTAAATCACTCTTTTAATTTATTGATTAACATTTAAATTTTTAAATAATTTTAATATTATTATTATTTTTAAACCTTTAATATTTTTATTTGGTAAATTCTAGAAGATATGAATGTATTTTATTACACGTATTTAAAGAGTTATTTTTGTATAATATAATATTTGATTAATTTCAATAATAAAATTTAATTTTGAATTTACTACTCATGATTCATTCAAAAAGGTTAATCGATTATGATAAGCCGCTTTTGTTAACGAGGGTCAGTTTGTGCGCGTGCTACTTATATAAGAAAATTCAAGACATATTTAAAAACGAATTATATATGAAAACGTATATTGCGTTATCTTTAATTATTTATATAATTAAATTGGTAACAATGTTTTACCTTTCCCTCAAACTCTTCTCCTTTTTCATCCTTTCCCGTATAATGCATTCTTTGTTTAAGTAGCTGCTTAAGCTTCAAATAATTTTATACTTCCTCATCTATAAATTTATAGCCTATACTTAATATAAGTTTTTATTTTTTCTTATAAAGATACTATAATTAAGGTTTTTGGCTTAAATTTTTTTTTACTATAATAATTTTTATAAATTTAATCACTAATCGGGATGTGTCTTGTTATTTCAATTAAATTTGTCGTGTAAGATTCAATTTGATGGACTATTTAAATTGGTATTATACATAAATACCGATAATTTATTTTTGTAAACTACTTTTGCATTATAAAAAATTGTTTTTAAAATTATTTAAAGTGAATGTTAACATAAATGACAGTAAAAGGCATAGTGCTTCAACAGTCCTAGTGAATAATATATAGTCTTTGTTTTTATTTCCTAAACCTTCTTAAATTATGATTTTTTAACTTATTTCTTTAAGTTTATTTATTTTAATGAAATCTTCAATTATTTGCTTGTATCAGCCGGATACGTATTATAATAATTTAATTTTAAAAAATTATCAAATTAATCGATTAAACCGCCAATGTTGGTGAGCCCATCATCGTCATTTGTCGCAGTGCAAGTCATCTTTTGTGTTGGGAAGTGATTTTGTTTTTTTTCAAAAATTTTTTATTTAGTATTTTTTTACTTATTATTTTTAGTAAAATAATTCTCGTAATTTATTATCGCATTTTATAGAAAAATATTAAATAAATCTTAGTAATATTCTTTATTTCTTAAAATTTACATCAAATTGTAGCTTGTAGCTTTCGCCTGCCATTCCAGCATAAATCTGATTGGTTTCACCGAATGAGACTCGAGCTTGTAGCTTTCGCCTGCCATTCCAGCATAAATCTGATTGGTTTCACCGAATGGGACTCGAATCATAAATAATTTGTAAAATTTTGTAAAAAAAATCCCAAAGTTTCAATTTTTCCATTAGCAAAAATTATTTTTCTTTATCCGAAATCCGATCCGACCCAATCTGATCCGAAATCCGTGTGAGGGGTTGAAGCTTAGTGGATGGGGGGGGGGTCTGATCGAGTTGTGGGGATGAACGAGAGTGGGGCTAGATTAATATTGGCAAATAGAAACACTTTTTTTGGCGTATGAAACTTTGTCAACAATTAATTTTTTGCGCCTTTTAGAAGTTGAAAAATAAATAAAAATATTTTATTTAATATTTGAAAAGCATTTAAATTATTTTAGTTTTAGCAATAGAATGCAATGTTAAAGAAATTTAACTTTTAAAAATGTACACTAATTTTATTAATGTAACTTCGTCTCCGATAGTGGTTATAATAAATACTTTTCTATAACTCGTGCTTCTTGAAGGTTTTTCCTTTATCCTTGGATTTGCAGGACTTTGTGACATCATTGTAGCCAGGTTTTGAGCCACCAAATATTTCTATTTTTTTCTTTCTTCAAATATTCTAATTTACAATAAAATTAAAATAAATTATAGTTATTTTGAATATTTTTTTTCTCTATCATTTGCTTATTAATTTTATTGAGGTAGAACCACAATCACTTTATTCCCGATTTTATAACTAACGACTTTCTCATACATTGTATTATATTTATTGCAATAGTTTTTTAGATTGGTTTAAATTGATAATTATTTAATAATAAGGTGCAATTTTTCAAAGCTATTCACGACATTAAATTACTGAAGTCGTCAGATAAGTTTTTTTTATTCATTTTTGGATTGTATTTATCTCACACTAACTTTTATTGTAGTTTATAAAAATTTGATTGCATTTTGTTATGTTTGATAATTTTTAAATTTCAAATCTTTAATTTTTGAATTGTTAATTGGCCCGTCGCCAATTCATCCTGTCATAATTGCCAAACGGCAAATAAAGTGGCCTCATCAAGCATTTGTTACTGCTTTAATTTGCTATAGTTGAATCATAATGATATTTTTAGAAAACGATTTTCTTTAAAAATTCAGAAATATTGATAGCCAATTTTATTTATTTTAGATAATAGATAAAATTTTATTTAAATTTTATTTACGCTTTATAAATAAATCTCTACATTTACAAAAACCATAGGCAAACCACAAAGACATATTTACATTTCGTGCACAGCCACTCTTACCTTCTTCTTGTGAAAAGCACAACGATGTTTATAATAGTTAAGGACTTTTTGCATCATTTGTATTTAAACAAATTTACAAAGTCGTAACATTTTCAATGGGTTCATCAGCTGTCACTGCAAATATTTGCATTAATTTTTATTTAATTAATTGATTTTTAGTTTTGCCCGTGTTTCTTATCTGCAATTCCCTTTTGTTTTTGAAAAAATATTAGAAAACGCAATAAAAATTTATGTTATTTATGTAATTTAAAAAATTAATTTGCACATTGATCCTTTATATTGTTGTATGCTAATTTTCAATTACTTTAATATTTGATCACATTAAATGAAATTTGAAAAATTGTGAAAAGGCTTGCCCAGCCCCAAAAAAAGGCTCGCCCGCCCCGGTAAAGGCTCGTCCACCCCAATAAATAGACTTGCTCGCTCCAGAAAGGGATTGCCCGTCCAAGAAGGGGCTCATAAGTATAAAAAAATCAAATTAAATAAATTGAAATAAAAAAATGTCTAACCCTAGGAACAGAAGCCATAAGCGAAGCCCCCCTATGTAAACATAAATTAAATAACTGATTTATTAGCATAAATAATTTAATTTTGTGGTATTTCCTTTATTTAATAAAAGAGTCACATTATGTTTATGCTGAAATTCATTCAATATATTTATCTCTACACTTAATAAATTATGCATTACTGAAAAATAATTTGCTCAGTAGTATGTTTAGAAGATAACTATTAAATTTGGAAATTATTTAAATGATTAAATTTTGACTTTATCCGTAATTTTTTTTATTTGGCATGGTTAAACCAATGATTAATTTATATTAATATAAATCTATAATATTTGGTCACCACGTGCGACTCGTTCTTTATTCATTGAATATGAGCGGTAAGTGAGAGGGGAGCACTAGTTTCATACCATAATTAATTAGAAAATATTTTGTTATAATTTATTTTAATGTAATTCTGTCGAATTTAGGTATTTTTAAGTAATTTAAATTAATCCTTTTTAGAAATCTATTGTAAATGATTCGGTGTTATGTTGGTTTTATGGGATGTAGAAGTAAAAAAAATACTATATTATTCTTTTTCTTTAATTATTATAATTTAGATAAAATATTTTGAATTTAAAAAATTCTATTAAATTTTATATGCTAGCTTATTATGGCGAACAAATCTTGAAGGTATTTATTTTCGAAAATCTTTTTCTCATCACATTATACCCTGCTTACTTATTTGATTATATAAGTTTTAATTAAGTTTTAAATTTTTGATTATTATTAATCAAGTTTTCATAAAAATAATGAAATTTAAAATATTATATTTTCAAATTAGCAATTGAAAATTCATTAATAATTTATTTATCATATTATTTTTAACAAATTATTTTGTTCGATATTAATTATACAATTTTTGGTTAAAAAAATGCTTTCGCTTGTGTAGTATAGGCATGTGTTCGTTGCTCAGCTCATCAATTTTAAAAATAATTTTAAAAAATGATTAAATGCAAAAAGAATTTCATATTCTTTTAAAACCAATAAATAAAATATCATAATAAATAATCATTACGCGAATCATTAACGGCTGGGAAAAATCTTCCAGATTTATGCATTTATCAAATGTCACCCAAGCGGAGAGAGAAGCTGAGAAAGTGAAAGAGAGAAAAAAGCGAGAGCGTTAGAGAGAACCCGCGCAAAAAGACTGCGCTTTGGCGCACGCGTCGCTGACGCGTACGCCACTCGCTGCTCATTTGCTGCGTAGCTCTGTCCATTAGCGTGGGCGTGAGAGAAAGAGAAAAGAGTAAAGGAACAAGTGGCAAGAGAAAAAGAGATAGGAGGGAGTGAGATTGAACAGAGAAAAAGAGAATAAGAGAACATTTTTATCAGCGAACTCCCCAAAAACCCAACAAAAATCGTCAAGAACACCCAAAAATATAAATATAATTGAAATGGTTTCTTTTGCTATTTTAAAAATTAAATATTTCTACATCATTAAAGTCGGCACCTCAGGATGGCATATGTCTTGATTCTTCCCCCTGATTGTTGGGCTTGGTCGTGGTCCAATTATTCTGAACTTTGTTTCTTAATTTGTGTAAAATATTTAATGTTTAACATAGTTGGGTTTATTTAAGTATTTTTCAAGTACTTTATAATTAAAATATTATTGTTACTTTATATTTGTTTTTAACTTTATTCTAAGTAGCCGCATACAATGTGCAAGGATTTGCATTTTATTGTCTTTTTTATTAGAAAAATGCATTTTATTGTTTTTAAATTTATGTTTCAATTATTTCACCTTGTTAAAGTCAGTGTTAATTATCATTTTAAAATAAATACTTCCAAAATCGTTTTTATTAAATAAATTGTTATTACAGAAATTATTGCATTAATATATTTTATTGAAAACATTAATGAATTAATTTATATAAAATTAAAATCAAAAAACTTTAACTCTTATAAATTTAATTCGAATATATTATTTGAAAATTTATTGAATTAATTTTTTTATGTCTTGTTAATATTTTAAATAACATTTTCTGATTTTAACATTTTAAAATATTTAATAAGCATTTTAATCGGCCCAAAAATGGATAAAAATATATTTTACATTTCTTTTTATATTAGGCTTTATAAAATAATTAGTTATTTGTTTTGAATTAAAAATTTCTATTTTTTTATAAAAAAGCACTTATTTTTTTGCTATTTTTACGAAAAAATTTAAAATCTAAATTGGGTTTGACTTATTGGGTTTCATATTGCAAATCAAAATTTTAAACTTTATTTAACATTTTTTATGACAAATTATATCAATTTTATTAAACATCAAAGTCTTCAAAGTGCCGACGAATCGACCACAAAAGATGGTTGTGATGAACATGCCGTTGCATTCATATTTAATCTTGCCTTATAGTGTCAAAAAATAGGCATAGTATTAATTAGGTTTATTTAAATTATTATTAGCGCCCACGATGATTTTTTAATATTTTTTAATATTTATCTTTTTAAGAAATTTTACTAAAAACAATTTTTTTCAGTTAAATTGTAGAAATGATTAAGGAAATATCGCGTTTTGATAATTAGTTTGATTTTATCTATAATACACGTCGGCTCAGGAAGGTTTACATTTTTTGAAAATATATTCTAAATATTTAAGGTATGACTTAATTGATTGTTATGTCTGAATATTATTTATCTAATCTTGAAATAAACCATCAGTATATTTTGCAAGGAAAATAGTTGCAAATTAAATGGGTGAGTTTGGGCCATTTAATTTGTACTTGTCGCTTTCATTTAATTTATCTCTAAATTAATTAAGTTAAATAATTTTCAATTTTAATAATAATGATTTAGCCGAGTTTCAGATTTTACTGCCAATCTTTTAAGCTTTTTTCAAGTTGACAAAAGTGCTTTAATTACGACTTTTTTCATATTCAGTAATTTTTAGCGATGCCATAAAGGACTAACCATATAGTCTTTTATTTTTCGGACATTGATCAAGCTGTTCTGACCGACATTTTCATATAACTTATATAATAAAAAGCATTTTGCAAAGTGCAATAAACAGAGTAGCCACCGATAAAATTAATACTTTTATTTATAAAAATTTTTTTTAATTCCCAATCTATGAACTCCACGAGAAGTCTTGAGACCTTGACATATTGTGGCCACATGTGTGCGAACTCGATGCCTGATGGCCATTTGGTGACTTATTAAATTTTACTTAAGCATCTAACGACTTCGCATTGTAAATTTATTTTTCTTTATAAAGACAAAAAAAATATATATTTGGTTGTATTTTTAATCCTTTAAAATAAATTATCATTGTTAACTCGTAAGAAAAACAGTTGAATCCACGCAATAAATTATTTGCTAATATTAGGTCTTGGCCATTTTCATTAGTTATTTACTAATTTTTCATATTATTTTTAAAACTAATATTCTTTTCTATCATAAATTTGTTTTTTAAATTTTTTTTTGACTGTTATTGTTGTTAAAATTTTCAATTTATTTTTTTTATCATTTAAATTATGTAAGTCCAACTCAGAGTTCTTTTGTAACTAAATGAATAGATTTTCTGAGTTTTAATGTTGCTAAAAGAATAGTTAATTAGTGGTAAATTTATTACTTTTCTTGTTCTCACTACTCTTTTACTTTTCTTTCTTGCGCACCTGGTTAATGAGGCCATCTTTTCTGACAGCGTGGTTCGTTCCTCCAGTTCGATTCGGAAACGGCCTAATTGGGCGCGCTATTTAATTAAATTTTTAAGGTTTTGCATTGTTAATTTAGTTTATATTAAGTTCTTAAATATATTATGATAATGACTCGCGTTTTTTGACAAAGTATCAATTAAATAATTAAATTAATTAAAAATTGTTTATGAATTTTTTAAAATAGTAAATTGATGGTTATATAATTAGCTTTTTTTGGCAGTCGGTGCCATTGGTAATTAATTACTTTACCCCAAAAATATTAGCAACGAATATACATTTTCCGATCATTATGTGAAAAGTAGAAAGTACTATATATTTAATATAAACATTAATTTTGTTTGTAATTTTATCCATGAATGCAAATTTTTTTATGCGGTTGATTTAAGAATTTTTAATAAAAATTTTTTCTTTGACTTTAATTTGATTTTTGCTCTTTAAATAATAACAAAAAATATATATTGTTTGATTTTAATTATTTCCAGTCTTCTTTTTAATAATTCCAAGAATTAAATTGCAGTTGTTTAAATGAAGACCAAACAAATAATTATTCAGCGTTCAAAGACGTTGTTGCTTATTTTTAAATAATAATGAATTTAAACAGCCTTGACCACTGATCGCACGTCAAGCAAAAGCTGACCCTCGTTGATTGGCCAAATTTTAAAGAATAATAAAGCTAAAATAGATTCATAGTATGTCGATTTTCTCATTGGAAAATTCTTATTTGGAACTTTCAAAGAACTTTTTTTTTTTGAAAATCCGCTTTACTTTTTTTTTGGGGGGGGGGTAGGGGTCGGTGGTGCCGATAGGCGCCGGCGAGAAAATTTTAAATTTTGACTCATTTTGTTAGCAGATTTCCCATCAAAATTTTAAAAAAAGGGTCAAGTTTTTAAAGCTTTTTATGAATGCAAAAGATCTCCGGCGCCCAAGTTTTTTTTGGAGATTTTACAAGATTTGTAAAGAAAGTTGGTGCAAATATTGACGAAATGTTTACAAATTCAATAAATTGAGGCAAGTCCATTCGATGCTAAACCTTGGAAAAAACGTGTACAAAAAACGCCAAAACATGGAAAACGTATCAGCTTTAAACACATGGAACAAACCCCAAAACATGGTTTTTGTTGCAGCCTTTCTAATATAAGTTTTTCATAAAATTTTCTAAACATTCATTTTTATATGTATAAATTTTTAATTATCTTAACAAAATATTGATTTGAAGGTTTTTTTTATCAATCAATTATTCAAATATTTGGTATATTTCTTGACTGCTATTTTGATATAAATTTATTAAATCATAGAACATTAATTTTCGTTAATTCATTTCAATTAATAAGCTTTCATTTTTAAATGGCATGGCAAGATCGAATCCACAGATCACATGCCCCGCTTCGTGGGCGGACACACTGGCCCTGTTTGACAAAAATTGTTATTGAAAAAATTAAATTTATTAGTTTATGGATTTTAAATTTTTACTTAATGCATTCAGATTTTTAATTTCTTCTAATGAATTTTTTTACATAATTTTTTGTCAGTAACAAAATTTTGATGTTTTATTTAAATTTTAAAAATTGTTTATTAATCAATAATTACTTTAACTCTTCCTCTTCATCTAGTAATTATTGATCTCGTCATTTAATTGTTAATTCTTTTCAATATAAATCATGCAAAATATTTGATTAATTTTTTTTATATTTTCAAAAATAATGAATCGTATTAATATATTAAAGATTTTTTTCTGCTAAATGTGAATTTCTTTCAGCTTTAAGCAGATTAAGCTTTATTTATGTTTATGTCTCAAACTTGTTTTTAATAATGTTTATAAAGCTTCTCAAAGAGAGTCCAACACAACAGTGTCACAATTGTAAAAATAATTATAATTTCGTTATTTAGTCCCATAATATTTAGCTGATTTTTATTTATTTTAAGATTTTTGTTATTATTATTTTTTTTCTCATTTTTTTTATTGAAATTCGAATTTTTTAAAATTATTTTCTCTCTAGAATGGTAGCGGGCATTATCTGAGCTGTAAAACTCGTTTAGGTGCCACAAAAACCTTTATGGGTGGAATCGGGTGAACACTCTTCAGCGTACTATACAATAATATCATTATTTTACTTTTGCTTATTTCGAAATTTTTTCAAAATCACTTTACGAACTTTTGCTTATTTAAAATTTTTTATTTTCATTAACTATTAGTTATTTAATCGATATTTGACGCAACTTTATTTTACTATTAAGTCACTTCAATTTATGGGCTTTTGTACTTTTAAATTATGAGTTTTAATAAATATTACAAATTTTCTGCTTTAAAACAAACAAATTAAAACAGTTAATTTATTTAATATTGTGCAAAAATAAAATTTTTAAGGGTTTTAATTAGAAATAAATTAAAATAGGATGTATACGTTTTTAAGATTAATTGGGTTTTAATTAAAAACTAATCATTTGTCGGTATTACAAATGTTTGAATTCTTTATAAAATAATTAGCTAATTTTAAAATATTATCGGGTGAACCAATATTTATTGGGTGTAAATACATTACGCATTATTAATTGCAAAAAATCCGTAATTTTTGAAATTGACTTCCTTTTAATTTTGGTTTGCTTGGTATTCAAATAAAAATCTGAATAATTTATATTTAAATGCGGCTGTGTCAAAGTCATTAAATCTGGTTAAGTTTAATAAAAAATTAACAAACCCAATAAAATTAACCAAAAAATGATTCCAAAAAAGAAATTATAAAAAACTATTATTAAACTAATTAAAAATGATATAGTTAAAAGTAAAAATTCTGTAAGAGAAGTTAAAACTATGAGTAAAAATATTTAGAATGTTACAAAAAACTTATTTTTAAGAATGGATAAAAACTTTAAAATGCTTACCATCTTGAAGAAAATGTCTTATTAATTTACTTAATTGATCATTTCTTTGCAAATAAATTTAAAATATGTTATGATATTTTTACATTTAAAAATAATTGGAAGCTTAATATCATTAACAATAAAAACACAAAGGAAATTTCTCGATCATTTGCAGAATGGCTGAACAATGAAGCATTTATAAAGAACAAATCAAAGAACACCCGGTATAAAGCCAATCGTCTCAAAGTAAAAGTTCTAATATTATAAAACAAATGATATGATATTGTTTTCAATTTAAAATCAATAAACTAGAGACGACCTAGTAAACAAAAATTTAAATGAATAAATGTATTATCTAAATTATAGCTCCTTTAAATATTAATCTAAATAATATAATTAAATCATCTAGAAAATCGATTAAATTTGATGCTTTTAATTATTGATAAATTACATTAAAAGAATTTTTTATATGATAATGTATTGCATTTTATGATTTAAATTCTTAAAATAGAAACACATTTATTGCGAGCATTTTATGGGATAGCTGATATTACAATCGAGCTGGAAAAATGATATAATTCATAATTTGACAAACCTAAAAATAACCTTCAAGTTTTCTAACAAAAATAAATCCGCTTAAAACTCAAAGAGAAACGTAAGAGATGAGGCCGCTACCAATTTCTGAAAACGAACTCAGACNAAAGAGAAACGTAAGAGATGAGGCCGCTACCAATTTCTGAAAACGAACTCAGACTCCAAAGTATATATAATTGTCAAATATAAAATTTGATTAAAACATAATTTACCAAAAAATGTTATAAAATTTATGCCAAGTCAAGAATGCTAAAGCTACAGGCATAATTTGAATAATGTAGATTAAATACGAGAGGACTCGAGCCCAGAAAGCAGCGGCGGATACGATGTTAACAGCAATCTATATTACTAAATAAAAAAAATAAGGTTTACGCTGTCAATAGAAAGCTTATTGATCTAAACAAATGCAATACAAAAACATACAATTAAAACCTGAATGGAAAGATTAAAACCGAGCGAACGGAGAACGAACGGATGACAACAAATCAGAACACGTTTTAAGACTTCTCGTTGATAATAAATCAATTACAGAAAATTACAAATAAAAATAAATTTTAAAATAATTAAAAATATAACTTAGAGAATTAACAAAAATTGGCTGAATTTTAAGAGTTAAGTTAAAATAGTTTCTTATTCCCATAATTTAAAATCAATTTTTTTTTACCTTAATTCATCCTTCTAATGCTGTTAACGGTGACATTGAATAAAGCATTTGTAAATAAACAATTATTTGTGTGGTGCATAGAAGGAAAAAATGAGTACGTTTAAATATATTTATTCGTCTATAAAAACTTATTTTAGATAAATAATTAATTTGTAATATTTAAACTGATATACAAAAACCTCCATAAATTGAAGTGACTTAATAGTAAAATAAAATTGCGTCAAATATCGATTAAATAACTAATAGTTAATGATAAAAATTTTAAATAAGCAAAAGTTCGTAAAGTCATTTTTGAAAAATCATTTCAAAATAAGCATAAATAAATAATGATATTATTGTATAGTAAGCTGAAGAGTGTTCACCCGATTCCACTATAAAATTGTGATGCAAAGAATAAAAGTGCTAAATAGTTTTGTTGAAACTAGGGTAGGTCCCGGGGGGGGACGGGGACGGGGAAAACCGGGGATCCCCGGCCATTCTCATCCCCGTCCCCGTCCCCGTTCCCCGGTTTGTCCATCCCCGAAAACGGGGATCCCCGGTCCTCATCCCCGGGGGGGGCGGGGATGAAAATGCACCCCTAAAGATGGCCTCAGATCAGAAATTTAAATGAATATTCATTTACTGTTTGAATTTTAGTTTATGAGCATATTGCCAACTTTATTGCATAAATATTTATTTACATATTTTTTTTGTGTTATTTCTTTGCCATATTTTAACCTTATTAATGGTTATTTAGAGTTGAAAATGCCAAGTGATATCTGGAAACATTTTGAACCGCTTAAAAATGAAGAAAAGGCTAAATGCACTCACTGCGGGAAGAAATATACTCACAAAAATCATTCAACCAAGGGACTTTGGGATCATTTGCAATGCTTGCACAATGAAATCTGGAAGGAAGCAAAGGGAGTCAATGATTCAACACCTGATTCACAATCAGAAAAAATTGTAAGGTTTCTTTTACACAGAAAATTGTTATTCGGATGTATTAAAGGAAGAAACGCTTAAAGAAGTAATTGAGAATTTCACAATATAAAATACAATAAAAAATTTTAGTCCTCAATAACGATCCAATTGAATCAACAGAAGAGCAAAATTGTAATGTTTCATGCCCTTTCACATGCGTTGATTCAGTTGTTGGCATAGCAAGTGAAGTTTCGGAAGATTTAATGATTGGAAACGAACTGGACATCTTTGGTGATGAAAACCAAAGCGATGAAGAAGAATGTAATTATAAATTAATAAGGTTTCAAAAATAGTATTATTTAGATTCGATTTACTCAAATATTCGTCCTAAATCACCGGGTAAAATATCTCAAGCGTCAACAGATTCAGCTGCACAACTATTGGCAGCAATTAAGGTCCGATCACAAGTTGATTATGAATTACAATTTTGAATGAATAATAGGTGGAACTTGCAAATTTTCAATCAATCGAGAAGCCGGACCCGAATGAATGTGACCCGTTTGCGTTTTGGAAAATTTATTCAACCAAATTTCCAACACTCACAAAAGCAGCACAAGCATTGCTGTCCATTCCCGCTACTTCGGTCTCATCAGAACGTCTATTCTCGAAAGCGGGTCTGATCTACGCTAACACATTGCGTAACAGGTAATAATACATTAGCTTTCAATTTATTTTTATGTGTTTTAAATTAATCAAGGTTGAGCGCGGAGAAAGTTGAAGAAATTTTACAAATTAAAGCAAATTTATCAGAATTTCCGCTGAAATTACAAGATTATGATGATGATGAAGATTTTCCCGGTGGAGTTGAGTAGTTAGAATGAATTGTTTTACTATATTGTTGTGTAATTTGGATGTTTATTGCTTGCAAAAATAAAGCTTTAATTGAAAAAGCCCCAAAAAATTGCATTTTTTCAAAAATGCACCCCTAAAAATGGATTTTGTCCATCCCCGTACGGGGATCCCCGTTCCCCGGTTTGCTCATCCCCGAAAACGGGGATCCCCGGTTTGTCCGTCCCCGGTATCCCCGTCCCCGGTTTGACCGGGGATCCCCCCCCGGGAACTACCCTAGTTGAAACACAAAATAAATAACATTTTTAATAAATATAAAAAGACTTAAAGAATGTTAAAAGCATTAAAAGTAAATTTTTACAAAAAAACAATGGAAATGCAGTAACAATAAAATGAAAATATGGCACTAACGCTAAGTAATTGGACATATTGTTAAAAACATAAAGCTGTCGATTATTGATAGTTCACCTAAATGAAAAAACAATAAAAATATTAAAATAAATTTAGCCATCTAAGTCTAGTTATTTCCAACAAAATTGAGAAAAACTTAGCATCCGTTAAAACAAAGAAAAACGCCATCATGCCAAAGTACGACGAAATACCACCGATGCACACGTGAAAGAAATACAATAAAGATGATACATTAATTAAATTAGTAATTTGATAAACTAAAATTGAATTAAAGAAATGCACCAAATTTCTTTAACTAATATTTTTTTAAACATTATAAAGAAAATTAAACAAATTTTTTTAAACAAAATTAATATTTCTCACCTTCATATGATAAAAGAAAGTTGAAAAAAGATTTAACAAAATTGTAAAAAATTCTACTATAACGCTAAACTTTGTACCCATGGAATATGCTTTTGTACAAGGTTACCACCATAAAAGTAAAACTAATGTTATGATAAAATCTTAAACCAACGACGTGATAATAATAGAAAGTTACTTGGTTATTAGAAATAAATTTAAATAATAAATTAGAAGACTAGTAATTACATAGTCAGTAAAATATATTTTGCTAATTTATTTATATACAAAAAAATTAATTTAAAAAATTTATTTCTCGGATAACGCAAATCATTATTTTTTACGAAAGAAAAAATATTAAAAATAAAGAAAGTATAGACAACTACTGATTAAAAATGTACGAAATTTTTAATTAACGATTTAATCAAAATTAAAAAAAATTTTTCTGGAATAGAGACTTAGGGGTTAATTAGGCGTAGGCTTAAGCGACCCTAGGCTTAGGCTTAGGCAAAAAATAGTGGACCCACCCTCCGTCTCTGCTTGACGTGTTGTTATGGGGTTTTCATCTGTCGTTTGCTGGTGAAGTTGCATTTGGCCCTCCCTTATCTAATAGAACGATTAATAGCCACCGGCAAACTTGCCGAT